>JABFMM010001037.1:0-14053 GCA_013623845.1 Fusarium foetens | reverse complement strand
GGTTGTTGTGGCAGTAGTAGCCGTCCTGATGATGAACAGGGGGTAGAGGGGGGCCAGGGTATGCCGGATACTGGGGAGGAAGATAGTGAACTGCTCGTGGGTCATGAGGATAAGGCTGACCATAGCCATTAGCTGGTGGCATGGCTTCATGCTCATAGCCAGGTCGGACAGGACCATTTAACGGAGGCTTTGGGCCATTGCGGTCATTGTAACCACCGCGCCCTCTCCCGTTGCTATAAGGGCCTCTCGGGGGCTGTCCAGCACCACTCCACTGGGCCTGGTTTGGGGGAGGAGGTGGCCCTTGGTAAGGATAGGCCTGTGGAGCGCCGTAAGGTGGCTGTTGAGGGTATTGAGAGGGAGGGTATGGCTGGGCAGGATAGTTGGGATGGTAATTGCCTGGAGGCATAGAACCTTGCGGGTGCCCATGAGGAGGATGCCCATGCTCTGGTCCCCATTGAGGCTGCGGAGGGTAGCTTCCTGCAGGGGGATGCGCGGCGCCGTAGGGGGGCGGGTTGTGATGGGGAGGATATGGCTGGCCATTGTATTCATAATGACCTTGAGGGGAGCCATGGTAGTCTCCACGGCCGCCATTGTAATGGCCACCGCGTCCTCGTCCGTGATGCCCTCCTCGACCTTGGCCATGTTGAGGGTATGATGGAGCCTGTGGCCCATAACTTGAAGTTCCACCAGAAGAAGGCGGCGGTGGCGGAGGTGGAGGACCGTAACCGTAACCTGACATGGTGAAGATAAGTGTTGATGACAATAGACGTAGGGGGATCGATGCTCAGGTGGCAGGATTTGAAGATCGCGAAGGGCAAAGTCGGATTTTCAGCTGGAGATCGAAACTTCAAGGCGTGCGTTTGTAACTGAATCAATTGTTTGTTTGCAAAGTTACTCGATGGAGTGTCGGAATTCAGCGAGTCGAAAGTCGGGAGTGGTGAAAAATCTAGGGGGTTGCTGTGACGGAGTAAAAGTTTACGTAGGATAAGACAACGTGAGAAAGAATTCAAGTGAAAGAGAGTAGGAATCAGAGTTAAAAATATCTTGTTGGAACTCTCAGGCCGGTAATTGAGGCAATGGCACCAGGACTGCAGTTGCCCGTTTGTGATGCCCTTTCCAAAAAAAAGACGGCACGACAATGATTGAAAGACGGAAGGAGCTTCCTCTGGAGCGCCAGACTGTGACGAACTTCCCTGTACACCGCAGTCACGGTTGGTGTACCAGTCTTCTTTCAGAAGGCGGTGAGATGCTTGGAGCTCCAATTCAACCGAAGGCGGCTTAGCGGCACTGGCATTCTTTTCTGCCGCTCTCAAGGTTCTTTGGATGCTGAGAAACACCCTGAGGCTGGTACTGAAGAACTTCATAGAGCTGAATTTCTTTTCATAGGTCTTGGGCGATCTTTTATTTCTCCTTTATCCCTGACTTACCAGAAGACTCATATTGGCGCATTTCTCCCGCACTCGGTGTTCCAATGTTCATCTTGGTTTGTTCCACCCTGCTATAGATGCATGAATGAAGAACTCATAAGTTGTTTAGACGAAGATCGCCGACTTGGTGCAAATTGCGCCGGAGGATTTCTCCAAGCGCAGCATAGACGCAATCGAAGACAACATCAATGCCAAATATTCCAATAAAGTGAGATTTATTTTACGCATCGCATATTGAATCCGTGACTAACAGAGCGTTGCAGGTTATACAAAAGATTGGACTTTGTATCTGCTTGTACGATTTGCAGTGGGCTTCAGAAGGTCTCATTGGTCATGGCACAGGTTTGGTGAACGTGAACAGTGAGTAGAAATGCACTTTGAACTTGAGGTGAAGCTAATGGAGCATCGCGCAGCTGAGTTTCGTATGGTCGTATTCCGTCCCTTCAAAGGTGAAGTCATGATTGGCAGAATACGAAGTTCTACACCCGCAGGTATCAATCTGAGAACAGATTTCTTCGACGATATCTTTGTGCCATTTGAGGAGTTACCAGAGGGTGCTGAATAGTGAGAAGCCCGTGATGGTTCACATATGCAGACGCTAACACCGTGCAGCAACCACAGCGAACAACTCTGGATCTGGAATCTCGATGAGGATCGACTCTTCTATGATAACCATGAGATGGTTCGCTTTCAAGTAATCGATGAGGAGTGGCACGATCAAGCTCCCGCTGGACCAACACAAGCCGAAGATTCACCTTTGAAAACTCCGTACCGCATCAAGGCTAGTATGGCTGCTGAAGGATTAGGTGTATGCCTCTGGTGGGATGGAGCATAGTGTTGGATAATGGACTAAGGAATTATTGAAGAACAAGGGCCCAGGAAAAATATGTCACCGCGTTTTATTTGGCGTATGTACATTTGCTCGTTCTATGAATCTACGATTTGATACCCGCCAAAAGACGTTCCTCAACGTTGTCCAGAACAGAGTAGTGCTCCACAACGTTCAAGTTCTCAACCTCGGCCACGAACTGCTTGTGGGGGTCCTGGCCAGGACCCCCCATCATGGGGTTGGGCATCTGCTGCGCTTGCATTTGCTGGGCAACCTGGCTGGCGGCTACATTATGTTAGTGGATGGTCAAGGAATTGCCAGATCAGGACGCTTACCATTGTCACTGCCAAGAAGGAACACATAAACAAACTGGAGACCGAAGATGCAAAGGAAGTACCAGCTGATACTGGACATCCATCGAGGATCCATTTCCCTGGTCTGAACACCAGCCTGGAGCATGCTCTTGAACTTGATAGTAATGGGGAAGGGCAGTTTCACTATTACGATTAGTCTTGTCCATATTCAATGATAATTCAACATACTGATGACATATCCACTGAAGAAGGCATTAATCCAGCTCATGATGAGTGTATTGGGGATAATCATGGCCATATTGTTCTTCATCATACCCATCATTCCGTCCATAGCGCTGGGATCGGACAGAGGGTTGGCAGGAGGTTGGCCCTTGCGATCGGGCTCCTTAAGGTATGTTCCGGCCTCGTAATTGGTTGTCAGAGTATCACGTCGAGACTCGAATGCCCTCTGTGAGAGGACATGGTGGTTGGTCCGAAGAGCTACACCCCGAGCAAGGAAGCGTTGCTCACGCATCGCCTTTTCATCCTGCTTCTTAGGCGCGGTCGCCATAAGGACAGATGCGTAATGACGGAGCACACCAGTCAAGACCATGACAATGGTGATGGGGATAAGGATCCAGTAGCTACAAGCTCAAGTTAGTGGTTTAGTCCATTGGCGGATCGGTCGGGAGGCGACGAACAATAACTGAGGATCCCTATGAAGGGTCTGAACCGGAGCTTGCGCCATGATGTCGATATTCGGGGACGTGGAATAGCAGCGTTGGGAAAGGCGAAGCTGATGTCGCGTTGCAATGGAGCTGTTGGAGACGTGAGGTTCAAGGTCGTCAAATAGCCACGATTCAAGGCAACTGACGCCACATGTAAGTGGAGCTGCATGACTGGTGGCGGTACACTAACGACCCTGGAGCAGCCACACCTTACGGAGGGCCTTAGCTGTTCCGGGCTAGGCTTTTGATGAAGGGACAGCTATCCACATGCTTCAGCCCCACGGCAGACTTCCCATGACAGCGAGTCTCTATACTTATACACAGAGAAAACGGCCACTTTCTTTAGCAACATACCACAGCACTCAATTTCTCCGACACAAGCCATTGCAGGCTTATAATTCATTATGGCCAACGCCGCTGAAAAGATCTCGGTCTATAATCTTGCCGGTAGGCTTTCCAGCTCCTTATAAACTCTTATACGGGACAAACTTCTGACACGGTGGCTCTTCGCGACACAGATCTCAAGAACACATCCGACGATGCTATCCCCAACTACCTAAACTCTCTCAAGTTCCGCCAATCTCACACCCTCACCGATGTCCGTCTTGCGCTCGGATACACTGCTTTCGGTATTGCAGCTGCTTGTTTCCTCTGGGACTACAAGCTAGGCTTTGAGAGCACGAAATACTACACAGCTGCTGCCGTTACGCTCTACACCTTGATCAATGGCGTCTTGACACTATGGATTATGTTCCGTGAAAAGGGTGTTGTGTACGAGGGAACTTCACCCTCAGGAGAGAAGGTCAGGCGAAGTTACTCGCATCTTCTTTACAGTCCACTAACACCTTTGTTAGATCTCCATCAGCAGCTCTACAAAGAAGAACGTCCCCATCTACAACCTTACTATTACTGTCACTGATAAGAACTCGAAATCCACCGTTCACAAAATCTCTAAGCCTTTCAGCGGCTGGTTCGACCAGACTGGCCAATTTGTTGCTGTTCCCTTCCAGGAGCTCCTCGCCAACTCAGTACCTTTGATCGGCAAGCGGGACCCCAAGCGTGTCACCGTCTCTAAGGAGTTGTTGGATGCCAGCCCTGATGTTCTCGATGCTATTCTGGCTGCCAACGCCACTGGTGCCGAGGCCGCATCCACACCAGAGGTAACTGAAAAGAAGGGTGGCAAGCGACGCAAGGCGTAAAAAGGGGTATAGTGTAGCTTAAAGAGAATAAGAAGTGGTTATATATAGTATGGCGTTTGTAGGGAATCATCTTGATACCATGCACTGACAGGACATTGTCAGAACTCCGGCAGAACGTCTGATTATGGTTCTTGTGCTTAATTATTGTCCAATTCTGAATGATCTCTTTGTTATATGAACCTTTTCCGACTACCTATCTAGCGCCAATCACGAAAAGGAGACCAAGTCCCATAATCCTATCACATTGCCTCTATGTAAAAAACAGCTCGTCATCTTACTTGAGATCTGCCCAAGCTGCCCTGGCCAATCGTGCTGTCTTTCTCACCTCTCGTACGCGGTGTCCACAAACCAATGTCAACTGTCGTTGCACTTGAGGCGCATGTGGTATCAAGTGCTGGGAGTCGTATGTCTGTGGTAGGCTCCCCACGATCTCCAGCGCAAGCTTGCCACAAGCACCCTCCGTCTCTACATCAGCAGATGCGGGAGATGCTTTATGTGAGAAGACACTGCTGCAGATCTTGATGATGCTTCGAATGTGCCCCTTACCCTTCTCGGGAGCCTCTGCGAGTGTATTCTTAATCACATCCAGGGCGGCCTTGGTTTCAGGGCCGATGCCACTGTTTTGCGCAACGGCGATCGAGATTCGGAGGATGCTGTCTGCATCGGCTTCATAAATTGGGAAGTTCATGTGCTTAACCATGAGCAACACGGCGGTGCTGTAGTTCGCCTTGACCTGTTGGTCCTGGACCTCTGTTTCCTTTCCAGTAGCGGCTTGTAGCATTGGGCTGACAAGTTGGAAATAGACCTTCTGGGTCCAGAGAGGCTTGACGATGGCATAACACTCTTTGGTAAGCGGTTGCTGGGGGGCCATGATCATTTCAAGTCGTCGAGCAAGTTCAGTGCCAAGCTTGGGATCTTTAGGCGATTCCTTAACCACATCTAACAGTGTCTTGGCCTCCTTGCCGCTATATCGTCTGACCATTCCCGCAACAAGGGCATAAATGGAGGTGATTTGCTCCAAGCGAGAGGCGTCATTTCCTGACGTAGATGCGGGTGACAGACTCGAGGATCGTTGTTCCAGAGCTGTTATGAGGCTTGGAACAGTCTCAACTTTGAACTTATTTGCTAGAATAGTCAAAATGGAAAGAGTCACTGGTCTGCTGAAGTTTGTGTCCGCTGCGAACCCGCTGAGAATCAACTCTTGGGCAACCCCAATGTCAAACTACAATCGAGTTAGCGATAAAGAATACGGGCTATGATCACAGTGACCTTACTAGACGAGATACTGCTGATGGTTGCAAAGCTTGCAGTATACCAAAAGCTAGAACATTTGGCGCTTCGGATGCTAGCCAACTCCAAGATGAACCATTCTCCAAGCTCGACTGAGCTTCCGGTGCCGTCTGGGGAACCCTAATCGACTCATCACGAAAGAGGCTAATTGCAAAACTCTCGGCTTTGAGTGATGTTTGTTGAGTTTCACTGAACTCGTGGATGACAAAGCCTGCAAGAGTGGAAATAAGATGAAGGTACTGGTGTCCAGAGACTTCATCGACATTGGCGAAGTCATCACTCAAACTCAGAGCTTGTTTGCCTGTCTGAGGATGTGTATCAACTACCTTGGTTGCGCGGCGATAGAGTTGTCTAGCAATGAATAGGGTAACGAGTAAGAACTCGCTTCTAATCTCGGCCACAGAGGCTGACTGAGGAACTTGGCTATGATATTCAGGAGACGACTCAGTTACTGTCTCCCCGCCAAGCAGACTCAAGGCAGGGTACGCAGAGCCGATCTTCTGTAAGGGCTCGTCTTCGATGGAGAATTCTTTGTCGGGGTTCTTTGCCAAGCAGGCGTCGTTGAAATATCGAATAGTGGATTGGATTGTAGCGACCAGGGCACACCAAATTTCAGGATCCGACTTGGACTCGAGCGAATCAAAGAGTTCTGATAGGAATGCGCGGATAGAGTAAATGAAGTGATCGAAACCGTCGCGTGGTGTGAAAGGTAGTTCTGAGGAGCCCAGGTATGCAACCAAACCTCCAAGAGTCTTGATCGTCTCAACCGCATCGGGAACATTACCGGTTTGTCGGCTAGAGCGAATGATGCTCAAACTCTCATCCACTAGACCGTCGAAGCCACGAGGGAAGTACCGAATAGCCCGTTGGAGAGCCTGGGCAGCATCGTTAATGAGTTCATCGCCCCCAGATGATCGAGGATACCCGGGACCCGACTTCTTGAGAATGGCAAAGAGAGATGAGCAGATTTCTGAGCAAGTTGACTCGGGAAGTAATCGCTGAGAGATGTCGCTTGCGCCGTTGTTGGACAGATCCAATGACTTGGAGGGCCGTTGGCAAACCAAAACTCCAGCTCCCGGAACTGCTTGTGTAGCAACCTTTATATCATCATACGAGGCATCCGGTTTAGAGCCAAGACTGACAGGGTTCTTAAAGATGTCTTGGTAAAGAGACTTGAAGAAACCGTCGATGGCAGCAAAATCCTCTCGGTCCTCAGCAGCCATATTTGTGTCAACTAGTAAGAAGCGGGTTTCTAGGATGACGTGCAAGACCTTCAGAAGATCCTGGGTGTGAACGGGTGCCTTTGGATGTCGCAAGTTCTCTTTGATATGCGTGATAACGGGAGCAGCCATTAGGACAAAAGCGCTTGGCTTGGAGCTCAAGACACTAACCATGAGTCGGCCGGCGGACGAGGCATACATGGTTGTCGCGAGGTCTGGTATGCAGTCTCGGGTAACCGATAGTGTGTAATCGCGGAGGCTATCCCCAGCGAGTCGTCGAGTGAGAGACTTGAGAACTTCCAATGTGCCCCAGATGGTATCTTCTATTTCGCCATTTCGAACCTCGTATTTCAAGCTGCCCCATATTTGGTTGGCGTAGGGAGCAATTGCCTTCTGTGGATGGCTGTACTCATCGAGACAAGCTTGCATGGTTTTGAGGATATCGAGCTGGATTTGGTCAGCTGAATTTCTCTTTTTAAAGAATGGGGATTACTAACCTTGACATTGACCGTTACAGCATCTCCCTGATCCAGTTTGCCCAAAAGGAACGGAAAGACCTTATCAGCTAATAAGTGGTTTGCTGAAAAGCACTTTCGCAGTTGTAGCTTCAACTCTTCAGGGGTAATTGCAACCTGAGATGCTCTAGGGAGTGAAATGGGGAAGTATGGCTTGAAAACACCATACACCTCCTCCAATACATCTTGAGAGACTGTATACTCAGACATAAACAATCTCAAGATATCAAACCACACCATCAAACACTCAGGATCTCGCTCACTTCTGCACAGTTGAATCAAGTCGAGCATAAAGCCAGCAGACGAGCCATGTGTGTTCTGTAAGTCGCTGGCGACACCAGGAGTTGTCATGAGTAGTCGTATGAGCTTGTAGATTTCGAGTCTGGTCTTAGATACTTGGCGTGGGAAGTCGTCCTTGAGAATGCACACTTTCTGGATAATGTCGTGTCCCATGTGCCGTTGG
The DNA here is from genome assembly GCA_013623845.1 of Fusarium foetens. Lineage (NCBI taxonomy): Eukaryota > Fungi > Ascomycota > Sordariomycetes > Hypocreales > Nectriaceae > Fusarium > Fusarium foetens. The sequence goes on along the minus strand of JABFMM010001037.1, from coordinate 6,089 downwards.
AAGGACTTCATGGCGACTATCCTAGATAGAGCGCTTGCGGAGGGCATAATTCCAGCTTTATGATCGACCTCGAACATGGCTCCGAAGAAGCTGACCAATAGTTTCACTGATCAATTGTTAGACGAAATCGTAGTCATGTTTTGTACATGAGCTTACCTTGACTGGGTTTCAGAATATCATTGCTTAGGAAATCCAACGTCCGTGATAGAAACTCAAGCGCTATTGCAGTTAGACATGGCCGATGCCACGATGTATGAACCGAGACTCACCCTTTGCCCTCGCCGTCCAATCTGGTGTCTCATTCTCGGCCTCATTACCACCACCTGGCATCCAAGGTTGCACAGCTTCGACCCATCGAGCTACAGGGTTTGTATTGGCCGCTGCAGTTTGAATCTCTAGACAAAGTCAGAACATCTTCATTTAGCAGGGATGGACTAAAGTACCGTTGGCAGCCTTCTTGGCTATCGCTGTCTGTTGCCCCTCATTGTCGGCCAGAACAAATTCAAGAGCCCATTGCCTGAAGTCCGCCATCGTGGACAATTTGAGACTGCACAGTCCCTTTAATCGTCTTTTAGGATGTAAAAAGCCGATAAATCGCCCAATACCACACAATACCACACAATCTGTATAGCAAAACTGGCAACTTTGCCCCTCGAGTTTGCGATAGTCAAGTGGCAGAAAGTTGATGCCCACCAAAAGCGGTGAAATTGTATGGCGGGGTAGTTGAGCACTGTAGTTGGCTTTCTGCAGAGTGATGTCAAAAGTAAGAAAATAATATGAGAGACGTTGTGAAATAAGGCCCGGATTCTTTGGTATATCCTGGGTTTCGAGGTTTTTGATATAAGTCTTATCAGATTGGTCAAATTGCTGAAGCCCTCTTTGTCATCATGCCAAACTCCGAAGCCGGCCATCGACCTGAACGGAGATGTCCCGTCATTCCGCAGACACGGCCCCACTACAGTATTTCTTAAGTGACGACAGCGAATTTTGGTGGTCAACCCCTGTATTTCTTTCTCCGTCATCGACCTTCAAAACACATCAACACAGCTGAGCCCGACACGTCCACAGGTGGCTTGTCGACTCAATTGACCTTCAGCATGGCCTCACTACGAATTCCTGCCCTTCGCCGGCTTGTAGCCGCTCCCATACGCACCACCCGAGCTATCAACCAGCGACGATGGGCTCAAGTTCACGATATTCGCTTCCTCGCGACAACCCAACCTTCGCAAGCCGTCGTCGAGAAGTACAAAGAGAAGCTGAACCAGAAGGCTCAAAAAGAGGGCCTCCAGAGCATCGACCAGCTCAAGGCAGCTTACGCTGACAAAATCGATGCTGAGCGTCGAAAGAGTGGTATTGAGATTCCAGTTGGAACAATTCCTCAAGCACCCGAAACACCAGTTGTTCAACCCAACGCCGACAACCCCCCTGGACAAGACCAACCCACCAGAGACCCTCGCGATCCTCCTACCACTCCTCCTCAACATCCTCCAGCCGGCTCGGATAAGCCTGCTGTTAAGACTCTAAATGACATCATTGACCTCCCCAAGGCACGGGAGCTTCCAGAGAAGGAGCTTACAGCTATCTGGCGTCTACGACATGCCTCATCTGAGCAGAACCTCTGTGCTGTAATCCCGATGTCTACATACAAGGCCATGGAGGACGCTGCACGAACAGCACCTCAATTCGTCCTCCCAGTGCCTCATCCCGCCCAAGGCGCAGAGATTCACTTCCTGCAGTGGACCTTTGATGCCGTGTCCAAGACTAGCACTGTTTTGTTCACCCAGCTTGCTGAATATAAGAACCGAGGCGAGTTTGCGCAGCCTCACACTACCATCACACACCACCTCGACCTTGCCGATGAGCGAGGTCTGGTTTTGATGCAGGGCCAGGTCCTGCCTGACCGAGGTGTTACACCAGAGAACGCCAAGTGGCTACTCATGTCTCTACAGCGATTCTATGGTGGTTGGGATGGTGAGGAAGTCGAGCTGACTGGTGAGCGTAAGGATAGGGCTGAGGAGCGAAAGAAGCTGCTGAACTGGTTCGCAGCTGGCGATTCAAGATTCAGCGTTGATAAGCTGCTGGAGGAGGCTGAGCGCATGGGTTAAGTATGGGGGCATTCAGTTTCAACCATGAGTTTTGCACCATGGTTTTGTGTTATTACAGGCAAAGAGCGCGTCATCCACCTATGAAAGGCGATGAATTGTAGAATATACGACTAGTGTACAAGATAATTTAAACACCTACCACGTCCTATGAAACTCTCTCGTTTGCCGTGATCTCATTTCTTCGATATAAAGGGGTTGTAGACTTGCTACTAAGCACTGCAATTGATGCAGGCGCTGTAATTAGTATAAGAGATCATGTTAACTTAATCCATGTTTAAAATAGTATGTCTGAACTCGTTGCCTCGGTATTCAACATAACATGTACCAACCTCAACGCCACCCAAACAACACCATCGCCCCATAGTGAAATTCAACTCCAGGTATCTGAAAGTGTTGATGTTCACAAAGCCAAGCAGAGGTATCCATAACATGATATCAATCCATATATGCTCCAATCCGTATATCCTTTTTGTGTTCCATGTATGTCCGCATCCCTCTTTCATCTCCGTGTATTGGTTCGTGCCTATCGTTATGTCTCTTTGAACACTTTCTAAGTCTCGCCGCTACTACTCGATTGGCACTCCTCTACCACATCTTCTTTGACAGACAGTTTCTCCTTTTCTGGTAGCACCGCCTCACAACCTTCAGGGACGCGGCAAATATCGCGTGCATTGCATGTCTTCCATAGAACCTCACGTACTTCTTTGAAAACCTGATCGACCGCATCCATCGCCCAGATGACATCTAGATGTTCGTATTCAGGAATCACCTTGCTGTGGACCAGGTTGACATGAGGCTCGCGGCCCTTCTCAAACCGCCGGAGCAGTTTCCTTCCGTCAACAAGATCGTCGTTACCACAAACCCACATAGCCATAGGTGGTGCTTGTTTGTTGTACCACGCGGTAGAGCCCTTGGGATGTTTTCGATGAGCTTCGAGCGCCGATGAGGTCCTTGGTGTCACGGGCCGTCCATCTCCCTTGGAATCCATGCGCTCCTCAGCTCTAACGATCTCTTTCGTCGACAAGATACATTTGTGCTTGGCAAAGCACTCTCGGCCAAGCCACCATCGCATAGACTCGGCGCTGACGTAAACAGGCGCAAACTGGAACATGCGATTGCGAAGGCCACGATCCCAACGGGCGTCAGTCCAGTCAAACAGAAACGAGAAGACTTTGTAACCAAGCCAGCCATACAGACGGGGATCCAACAGTTTGTGCATCTGCATCATGAAAGGAATGAATGCATGGATGCCAAACATGAGACGAAATAGACCTGGCGAAATGATTCGCATGAACTTGAAGTACATTTTGCCGATTAACGGGCCAGCATATGCGGCTGGGGCGAGAGCGCAGAATACGGTCAGCTTCTCGCCCAGTTCAGGTCGCTGTTCTTTGGCCAAGGCGACAAAGGTTTGAGTTGTACCTTGGGAGTGGCAGATAAGTCCAATCTTTTCGAAACCCGTCTCTGTGATGACTCGCGACGTCAACGCGGGAAGATCGAAAACACCCATCTGTCTAATATTCCAGCACCACATCCTCGGGTCGTTGTACTCAAGCAGTGCATGCTTGGGCTTAAACCCACAACGGTTGTTGCCAAGCCACACGTCGTAGCCAGACTTGCACAGCCAGAAAGCGAGAGAGTCGTCATCATTACAGCAATAAGCACCCGAGCTTTGTAGGAGGCCATGCATGAGCAGCACGGGGAACTTTGGCTTCTGTGATGGGTCTTTGAGCTTCTTCCTCTGGGGCTGGAATACTTCTGGCCCTTGATCAGACCTCAAGCTTTCCTCCAATTCGGTATACTCTTTGGGGTCGTAAACATGCCATAAGTCGATTATAAATCCGTCTTCGGTCTGAACCTCAAATGTCTCAACGTCTAGACCAACTCTGCGCGCATAATATGCGACGTCACAGATGATTGGGTCTGGTCCGCCTTCGGTTGGTGGGAATTCCTCAGCATTTTCCATCCTGTCTAGCGTTCGTCCATTTGGTGATTTTTGCTTCCAAGACTTTTCTTGCTCGCGTCTTGCTTGAGCTCTACGTTTCTCTTCTTCATAGAACGGCCTATCAGAACCAGGATCGCGAAAAGTCAGCCGGTACCAGATGTTCTTCCAGATCATGGGTATCGTCGTAAACAATGAGCCCAAGACGATAACGCCGAGAAATGCCAGACTTAGAAAGAATGCGCTGATTCGAAAGAACATGCATTGAAGATTGCGCAACATATTGGGAGGTCCATATAGCGGCAGTGGAGGGAAGAGAGGATTGGTATGAGAAGGGGGTGTTTGTTTTCGCAATGTGCTGTTGCTGTTGGACTTTTGTAGAGATGCGCCATTCTGTTCTGAAGGCAACTGAACAACCTTGTTTTGCTCGGGGTTTGCGTTCTCGACATTGGATATTTTCTCCTTGGTTTCGTTTCCTGCTTTGATTTCGACACTCTCAGGCTCGCCTTGAAGCTCTTCCCTCAGGGCATTGAGCTTATGCGCCTCCTGCAATGGCACACCCGGGAGTCGTTTTCCATCTGAAGTGATGATAACAGGGTCATGAGGCGTGACAAATTGTGCTTCGATGGCAACTCCGGGGTCTTCGCCCGTTGGATGTTGGTGTGAGAGCTTCTCAGCTTGTTGTGTGAATTGGACGGCTGTCTCGGCTAGTTTCTTGCCAACGACTTTAGGGTGATGCTCCTGCGTCACAGTTGACGAGCCATGCTGTTGTTGAGTCATAGTTTCTATGCAATTATCGATTATGATGGCCGACTCGGCCAGTAAAGAATGTGTAGATACCAGATGATAATATGGCTATGGCTGTGCAGAACAAGTAGTCAAGCGATTGGACGACTGCCGGCCTTGAGATGCGCTGTGGAAGAGAGATATACTGTTCAAGGAACAATTCGCATGTTGGACAGGGGATTATAAAGGATTACGGAGATATAAATCCAGGACGGATATCGCCAGTGCGAAAACAGGTCAAGGATCGATAAAAAGAGGGTGGGATCATAAGGAGAATAGATCAGATGGTGTACGTCCAATATTCCACTTAACGGAACAGACCGATTGTTGACTTCAGTCTCGGTTGTTATGCGGTGTATAAGGGACTGGCGTGATGATAAGAAACTGTCTAGACCGAGTTTTTTCTTTTGTGATGGTTAAAAAGAAGGAAAAAAACGTTTCAAACTCATCAAACAGGCCAGCAATGTTTAATCATGGGAAGTGACAGGGCAATCAACTGTGAATGGTCACTAAGATAGAGTTGCGTCATGGGAGGTCGATAGAAGCAGAGTTTTGGCCAGACAGCCGGATTTGTGGCGGGAACTGGGACTTTAATGAGCGATGATCCTTGCTGAAAAGCATGTGAAGGCTGTCAAAAGGGGTCTAAGAGATCATCTAATTTGCGTTCTCAGCGGTATGTTTTGGGTGATCATGCTGCAATAGAAATGATATGCACTGCCAACGGCCAAGAATTGATGATGCGTATAACATTCTGGATCTGAGTACTGTTTGCTTATACAATTGGGGAAATGATAAGAGCGTATTCACGTCGTAAACGACCAGACATCCATGATGTATGATTTCGTTTTCGTCCATATGATGCTGATACTGAAGATACCTGAATAAAATAGACCTGAACAAGTAGAGCCAATTATGCCGCTTGTGTCATTCCCCATGCAAGATATGCTATTTTCAGCTCCTGTTGATCTTGTGCTGTGCTTCGTTTCTCCAATTGAAGCGTTGCAGGGTCTCGCCACAAATCGACCAACCCTGGACTTGGCTTTTTACCCCAGGTTGGAGACGCTGGAGACGCTGGGCTCTGGAGTTGCTGACTGATACCCGCCTGTAGATTAGGTAGCAGACTGAGGGAAAACTTAGGATCTTCATCCTAGATGACAAAAAGACTTAGATGAACTATCCCAATCTTAGGGGACTATTTGATGAGTTTATTTTGGCATCTTCTATTCAAGATCTTATGTTTTCTTGCTCCCTGAGGG
>JABFMM010001036.1:0-16220 GCA_013623845.1 Fusarium foetens | reverse complement strand
AAAGAACCCCTCCCCCACGTCTCCAAGTGTAACATCGGGCTTGACCCGAGGTCTGAAGGAAAGTGTTTACATCATAAATATTATGTAAATAGGTCCTTCTTTCCCCCGACTTTCGCTTGTTCATTGTGCTTCGAGTATTGTTGCTTGTCGTTCTGTGAATAATAACCATGCCACTGCCTACGTCGTCGATTTATGAGCCGCCTTCGGCTGGCTTCACTGGCTTTCCTTCCAGGAGGAGTGTTGTTCATAGCACGGAGGGTATTGTAGCGGCGCCTCAACCTCATGCTGCGAATTGTGGTCTTGAGATTCTGAGAGCTGGTGGTAATGCAGCTGTAAGTTAGCATCCTTCATACCCACGAGTCAGTAGCTAACAGACATCAGGACGCAGCTGTGGCAGTTGGTACGTCAACATCACGACAATAATAGGCAATTGTGAGCGAGGGCTAATGAAGAGCAGCCGCGGGCTTGAACGTCACAGAGCCTGTGTCCACCGGCATCGGTGGTGACATGTTCCTCCTCTACTTCGACGCCGCCACAAAGCAAGTCAAAAGTCTCAATGGCTCCGGCCGCTCAGGCTCAAAGCAGACCATCGAGAACATTCGCAAGAGCCTCAACATTCCCGACGGTAAAGTTGGCGAAATCCCAACTCATCACGTTCACGCTGCTACTGTTCCCGGTGCTGCAGCTGGCTGGGTCGATACCGTTGAGCGATTCGGCAGTGGAAAAGTTAGCTTGAGCCAGATCCTCGAACCAGCGATCAAGCTAGCTGAGAATGGGTTCCCTCTTACTGAAATCGCTTCTCACTCTGTAAGTGTCTTTCTTGTGAGTGTGAGGTTTGGGCTGACTTGAGATAGTGGCAAGCTCAAGAGAAGCTTCTTCGTGATGCTTCCCCCAACTTCGCAGAGATGCTCAAGAAAGACCCCTCCGCACAAGATGGCGTGAGAGCCCCTCGTCCAGGTGAAGTCTTCAAGAACCCAACTCTCGCTCAAACATTCAGAACTTTGGCGACGGAGGGTAAGAAGGGCTTCTACACCGGTCGTATTGCAGAGGAGATCGTAAAGGTTGTTCAAGACCTGGGAGGATATCTCGAACTCGACGACTTGAAGCACCATCTCGAAACCGGCACTCAGAACACAGAGCCCATTTCCGTCAAATTCCGCGGTCAAGGCCTCACAGACAAAGATCCCAACGGCGGTGTTGAGCTCTGGGAACACCCCCCCAACGGCCAAGGTATCGTCGCTCTCATGGCACTGGGTATAATCGAACAGCTCGAGAAACAGGGAAAAATTCCAAAGTTTACACCGGAAGATCATAACTCTACGGCTTATCTCCACGCTATTATCGAGTCTCTACGTCTCGGCTTCACAGACGCAAGTTGGTACGTCACCGACCCGGACACCACTAAAGTTCCCACCGCCGGCATGATCTCCCCATCATACCTTGCCGAACGCGCCAAGATCTTCTCGTCTTCAAAAGCCCACGACGGCGTACAGCCAGGAGACCCTGACTTCGTATCTCCTGCTCTTCAAAGCAGCGATACAGTTTATTTCACTGTTACTGACTCCGCTGGTAACGCTGCTTCGTTTATCAACTCCAACTATGCTGGTTTCGGAACTGCGATTATTCCCAAGGGCTGTGGCTTCACACTTCAGAACCGTGGTGCGAATTTCTCCTTGGATGAGAAACATCCTAATAAGCTTGAGCCGAGAAAACGACCCTATCACACGATTATTCCCGGCATGGCTACGAATATTAGCGATGGATCCTTGCATTCCACATTCGGTGTAATGGGTGGATTCAACCAACCCCAAGGAACCATCCAAGTTTTACTTAACCAAGTCCTTTTCGGTCTGAATCCTCAACAGGCTCTTGATGCACCACGAATCTGCATTGGAGCCGGTATGCCAGACGAGGGCAACGTTTTGGACTGGACTGTTCATGTGGAGGAGGGTATTTCTGAAAAGACTGTTGACGAGTTGAAGAAGTTGGGACATAATGTCGTGGTGCTCAAGGGCTGGAAGAGAGCTATGTTTGGGCGTGGGCAGATTATTAGATATACTGTTGATCCGGATGGAACTCCGGTTTGGTCAGCTGGTAGTGATCCTAGAGCTGATGGTGCAGCATATCCTCAGTAAATACTTCTAGGTAACAAAAACAAGACACCCCATTGCCATGATACGATTCCAGAAGTCACTACTGCTATGCGTTTCTATCTAAAAGATCGCAATTCGCCTCCTTTCCATCTTGGAAGGGTCAAGGTCTCCAGATTCGTCAGTGTACTTGTCCAAACGTCCAGACATTCCCAGAAAGGGCTGGAATCTCAAGTTCAAGCAAAGTACTGGCCCAACGACCCTGTATCCACCCGAACACCCTCTCAATAGAAAAGGCTCCGATGAGCCACAGAGAACCCAAAGTTCGTCATTCCTTTGTACGGGAAATTTAGTCTTGAATGAGAAAATATTCTTACCACCAAAGATGTTTCGACCACTGTTAATGAAGTCGGAATCTAGGAACACAGCCCACACTTGCAATGCGGTAGTCTTCATTTCAGGGCATACCGGATGTGGTAGTTGGACGAATGAAGCATCGGCATATCCTGCTTTGATGTAATGAGCATCTAACTTGCTGGCTCCCGAGTCGATCTCTGCCCTGTACTGCATAGCTTCAGGGAGATGTCGGATTTTGGCCAAGTCAACGACCCAGGAGGGTAATGACTGAACTGTGGTCCAATCGACAACCCATGAGGGCAGCAACTTTCTGCAGCCAGTGGATGAGGGCTCACCACGACTTAGATATGATAGGACTTCCAGGCTATCCTCAAAGGTTATGATACGCCTTGTTGTTTCCACAAGAAGCCTCTCGAACCCGTTCTCAGATGAATAGTCCGGTATTATCGCATAACCAGGGTGGGCAAGTCCGACCATAGAGTAGATACGATCCCGCTCATCAGAGGACTGACTGTTTTGCGTATACACAAGGAGCTTCTTCAGGTCGTAGTTTCGATACCATTCGTGTTTGGCGAGAAAGACACTGAGAACCATGGAGATCGATCGCGAAACCTGGGTGCGAGTGACCTTGGCACGCTTCAGCTTCTTCTTGACACACGTTCCGCGGGTCTTTGTTGGCTCGAAAAGGATCCCCAGCGTCGATAGGCAGATATCGGGCATGAGTATCAGCATAAGCGCGTGATCCATGGAGTGCTGTCCATAGAGAAACGTCGCTCGAGAAGATACCATAAACTCTTGAAAAACCCATGCTCTTCCCCACCATGGACTGCTCAGGACTTCACAGAACTCGATCCAGCCATCCACAAACTCGGGCTGGCTCAGGCATCGCTGCATCTTAATTTGAAACCGATAATTTGAGTCGAAACCTCGGGAACGTGGCCGGTTTTCTGAGGGAAGCATCGCTTCGTGAACCAACCCATCTCCAATGAATCGTTCCAGTTGCGCAAGCCATCGCATCCCGTCTCCTCGTGTCTCAGCGACAGATAAACAAATAAGAGTCTCACTCGCACTCTCATAGATGGCTCTCATGAAACCAACTTGATGAGACTTCTCCATCAGGTTAGCCTGGTTAATACATATTTGATCCACCCATAGGAACAAATCCCGATGATACGTATGCGTCCCAATAGTGACGAACTGTCGTCAGGGCGTGGTGTAGGTTGGCAAAAACGTTGCATCTTGCCCCATTGACGATAATTGGTTTCGTGTTGCGTACATCGCCTACGCAGTACGACAGTGCAAGATATTGCTTATGTACGTCAGCCAGTTTAACGCTGGGTAATAATTCGCATTCGACGAAGCCTAATCGCGATTCAGGTAGGATCTTGAGAAGACGGATTTCTCTGTCGCTGGCATTGAGATCCTTATAGTGTACTTTGGAGAGAAACTCGCTATTTTCGGGAGTGCAGAAGATATCGTGCCCTGGAGGTTCATTTGACGTGGTTGTCGATGTTGACTTTGCTTCTTTGTCCATGGGGAAGTTTGAACAAGTGTGCTGATACAAAATTCTTTATTTTGTTTTCTTGGTCAAACCCCCAATCCTATTGCGATTTATCCAAGATCTCGAGGCCTCGTTGCGACATTTAAATGGCATGTCAGAATGCCTTCTGAGGCGAAGCAAATAAGAACATCTCGTGATTGGATGACTGGATTGGAACAGCCGCTTTGTAAATCACGGTCATGAGTCTCTCAGAACTTCGATCTCACACAAGCTTCGTGAGTCTTCAATTTTCAGTATCAGAAGGAGGACCTATCTAATCTACCAGAGTCGAGTGTTCATGGGATGCACACCTGAATGCGGGTGAATAGACTACTACTGTTGCGAAACCTACACATTGCGCTTAATCCCTAGTATATTCTGTATACTGGTTCTCGCCTCGAGATTCCTTCTTAATGTCTCGAGTAACTAACCCGCTCAATGCCAATCCACGAATCCTTCGACGACACCACGCATTTGTGCTGGGCATGTTTCTTATGCATCTCAATCACATACCATCAGGAAAGCTGATGTATCCCCTTCGACCCTACGACCCAATAAGATCCATAGATGATAAATCACACGATGGTAAACTATACTTCCAGTCAGGCGCGCAAAGAGACTCCCACTGTCATGCCGTTTATCCGCCTCAGGCTGTGGTCGCGCCACGAGCTGAAGTTCAAAGTAGCCATATGTGTTACGATAAAACGTGACTACACCAAGTCACATTCGTGAGTGATAGAAAATATCGCCGTTTGTATGCATCCGTTCAAAAGGCAGCGTATCGAGTCTTTCAACTCGTCAAATAGGCTTTGCGGTGGGAATGTGGCTGGCTGGAGTGTGAATCTCCTCATTTTCTCAAATCAGAAGTCGCAAGGTGATAATCATAAAAGTTGAATATCCCTAAAACCTAAGTATATACCTCTTACATTCTTGCCGTTTCTTATTTTCTTAACCTTGTTGATTTCCTCTTCGACGCTAGGCCCCGAATCTCTACTACTCGCACATTTCCAAGGATATCAGCTTACTCAATACGTTACAGCGATCCCAGGAAATTCAAACTAAGAGCATCATTGGCACTGACGCCATAGGGTGCAACTTCTTTGGTGAGAAGTTTAACGAGTTCGGCATCGGCTTTTGGTGCGTTGGCGGTGATGGCTACAGCTTCAAAAAGGGGGAGTTCAAATTTCCACCAACGCCTCAAAGGCCTGGTGACAAGACGAATCTTGAATTGGTCTGTAAGGGCAATGTTCCTACACAAAATGAGAAGTCCCTCATGGCTGCCATCATATGGACTAAAGTTGGCAAGGGTGAGCCGCGATTCTCTTACTTCTGCGCAGGCGACGGCAATGTTCCCCTTGAGAAGAGCAATATCTGTCCCGAAGTGATCCAGGGCCGCCCTGTCAAGGCATTCAAGTTGGATCACCACGGCTCATCGGGCGAGTTTTCTCAGGGCGAAATATTGAGACTGCTAGGTCTGCCTCAGCGTTTGATCGTAACACCCGGACATCAATACGGACACCCTTGTAAGTGCTTGTCATATCCATGATGTGGACTGTCTAAATAATGAATAGGTTGGGACGTTCTTTTTCTGATCAGCAGTATGTACAAGCAAAAAAAGCCAGGCCATGGCGGTAAACTCCTGTACACAACACGTCTACCGTACTGGGTTGATGCGAATAAGTTTGAGAAATGGTACAACACGAATATAAACATAAGTTCCACTGGGCGACTCAACAAGATGTTCCGCAACGGGGGGCCCCTTTCCCCAAAAACGAAATTTTTGAGCGGGAATGAGTCTAAACAGGCACTCGTGGGGGTATTAGAAGATGACCAAGGGTCGAAAAGGATCAACTGGAGTGAATTCCTCAACAAACCACTGCTGGAAAAGTACAATGACGATGAAAAGAACGATCCTACATATACGTATGAAGATGCCCTCCAAGGGTTCTTGATGAACAAGCTATCGAACGAAAAGGCAGACCCGTACGAGTCTATTCAAGCGCGCGTCGTGAAAGAGCTCGAGGAAGCCACCAAAAAGGGAACTGATGCGAAGTATAAGATGAAAGATGACGAGAAGATGGTCATATAGGCCCCATCTAAGGACGGAAACAGCATCACTGAAGAACAGCAAGTCGTGGTCCAGGCTTGCGTTGGCATGTGGGACACGATCTCAGAACAAAGGATCAAGGAGAATGAAGAGCAAACTAAGTACTATCTTTTGCAGCTCATTTCAGCTAACCATGATGAGCTTGATGGAGGTTCAAAGGCATTTAAATGACCCGCTCTTGGGGGCTGGAGTCCCAAAGCCAAGATATAGGATTGAACATATCTAAATTGTACGCCAGAGAAGGTACTAGTTTACGTCGAGCACCTCCGTGCTCTATATGCTTTGTCTTGGAAATAACCATAAAAGCCACTGTTGATAACATCAAAGTCTTGTCAGATAGAGTGCCGGTCATCTAAGTTCGTTTCGGTTTGATGAAGCATCACATCTCTTAACTGTAGGGGCGGCGAAGTTAAAATTCTGCATCAATTGCTAATTTCAGGTTGAACATACACTGACTGGCTGAGTAAATGGCCGGCAACTCTCCATTTCTGTCTTATGCTAGATCTACGACAGACTTGTGATGATTGCGTCACGAAATGGTCGTAAGAATGCCTTGTGAGGCGTAGCAGCACTGATGTTGATCTCATGATTGGATGCCTCACATGCAGCATGGGGTAGCCAACAGCACTTATGAGATCATGGTATCGAAATCCAGGCAGCCATACAGTGTCACAGTAATCGAAATAGAATATCCCCAAGCTATGTTGTAACTTCTGATTGAAGTTCCATCTCCAATTTCACCGTGGTTCTTACTGAGCACCTGCAACCCTACCCCATTAATAGCGACACGAAAAGGGCGCAGCTGCAAGTTTACCCCCATGCAATCTGCCTATGGATCACCTAATAACCCAATTATCCAATAAAAGACTCTGAAAGAAAGATGGGACTCAAGTTCAGTCCTGACGCGTAGTCACTCGCGTCAGAATAAGTCGAGCGCGTATCGAGATACCCTTCCTGCGCATACGGCGACTCCGAGAATTTTACGCATGCGTGCGGCACATATCCGTAGCTGTTTCGAAAGGTAGAAGAATTCAATCCGATTCAACGAAACATAGAACACTTTATGCAGGGGGCTTCTTACTGACTACCTCTGTTAGGCAGACTCACCACCATGAAGGAGCAGGCCTCCTATGACGAGCAGACCAAGATGGGTAGAACGTGGGAGAAAGAATTCGAATGCCTGCTTCTAGTGACTTGTCTCGATATTAATAAATATGTGTGCTGTCTAGCAAATTGGTTGTGCCTATTTTTCACTGCAGCAACTATCTGCTTTCCAAGTCGCCGCCACCAGCCATGGAATTGGCTTGCGGCTGTTCCCTTGGCCAATACTTGGCTATATTTGCTACATCCGGTTCAATCAGTGACTTGGTTGATATACGTCGGAATCTGAGGCAAAGGAGTCGCCAGAGGGCAGCAACTAGCTACCAAGCAAGCCTCGAGCAATTCCGCTCCCAATTCAGGACCAGACTTGGCATATCGGGTAAGGATTTGACAGATCGATATAATGTAGTCCACAAAGAAGGACTTGTTGAGATGGCACATGAGTACCTCTGTATTTGCGAGAATGGCTCTCTGTACTGGCCTAGTACGAGCAACGACGGATCTCTTCGGTACTCCAGAGACCAATACGAGTAACTTGTCCCTCCTAGCACTTGACTTCTCTCTGACCATAACAAAACAGGATATACACTAATATTGTTTGGTTCTTCCTTCGACGCAATCTGAAAGATATAGGGAAGAGGTTACGCTCGACACGTTCAAGAACTACGACCGCAGCTAACAACGGCCGACGATCGAGGAATCCCCTCAATATTCTTGGCAGCGAGAGCCCTACACCATCTCCTCCAGATCACGATAGTCCCAACTATGCAGCGTTCGTTCTCTGGCTGGGATACACATGACAAAAGTACTAACCGTCTTCAGAGCAGCCAATGAAGATGGTGATTCTTCCTCCGCTTCAGAGAGTCCTCAGTCGAGCCAAACCCCGAGACAGGACGAAGCCATGAATAACAGACGTCCGATACCTTATGGCAGGGCTTACAGTCCGGATGAGCTGGCTGAAGAAGTGAGTGCGATGACACACGAAGGGATGCTTTACTAACTTCAGATAACCTAGGGTATTAATGAATCGTTACAACCAATTCCTGACGCGCAGCCGCGACGTGTAAGTCGAATGCAAGATTTACAAGATAACCTTAGGCATATTGGGCCGGATCCACGACCAAATATGGGGGTTGACCATAGAGAGCGTGGGAACAATCCATCGGCGCATACTACTTCAACGGGCACTCAGACGGGGTTTGAGACAGATGAATATCGTGACAGAGATCCCAATGCACCTCCCCCATCATCTATGAACTCAAATAATGCCTCTCAGCAGTCTCAGCAAGCGAACCACAATAACAATCAACCCAGACCCAGGCGGCCACGGGACTCCATCGAATATGGACAAAGGTCGCCCAGCCCACCATACGGAGTCCCAAGATCTCCATCCCCAGAACCCAAACCCAACATTGACCTCGTATTCAGCTACGATGTCCTCCCAGGACTCAATCTCCGCCTAGCACACGGCGAAGAGATCTTTTCATTCCCCCGAGAGCAAGTGTTCCGGCTACTGGGTTGGCAGCATGACTTTGACTGGCTGCTCATTTCGCTCGAAACCCCAGGGGCGCTCTTCCCAGAACGTATACCCAGGGATGATAATCGGGAGTTTCGAAAGGTGATGGCTAGGTTTGAACAAATAGCTTGTGCTATGAAACGTGATTATGCTGAGATAGGGCGAGATGCGGTGATCGAGGTTGCGTTTGTGCCGGAGTGTAAGGGCCATTCACGAACTGTGCTACAGGACGGTTGGCGGAAGCGCTTGGAGGAATCTCGCGGTATTGTGCTCTGACCTGTGATTTGACGGACATGAACTGGAAGGTATAGACTTTATAGACATAGACCATTGCTTTCGGAATATAAACCTAAGGATAAATCGAGACCGGACCAAAAGCGCAACGCGCTAAGCGGTCGTTGACGCCTTGTAACGTGACTCCATTAACAAACTGCTCCTGCAACCCGGTAAGAAGTGAAGAAGGGGCCTGATTCTCCGATTGAGAAGAGACACCAATACCCCCAAGCTCAGTGCAACGAACGCTTTTTCATCCTTCATGATGGGAAACCAGAGAAGCCATGGCGGCTATTTTGGACTGCTCTGTTATAGGAGCATTTTGCAGCTCTTGATTGTATTCTGCCCGTAGAGAATAAACAGGTGCGCTCTCCAAATCGCCATCCTTGTCAGAGCAGCTGGAGCAATTGGCAACAATAGTATGGACGAGAATACCGCCAGCGAAATACCAACAACACTCAGATTCTTCACAGCACCAAAGCTCGAGAAGCAAACGACCACACCGTTCTATTCCGTTCTTCTGCTGTATATTCGTATCTGTTATACACAGGTATATCTTCACTATTACACCATGTTATACACTCGACCGGTCGCAATCGCCGCTTCTATTCCTTCTGCTCAGGCTCCCCCTCAAGGATAACCTTCTTCTCATCGAACAGCTTCGCCAAATCACCATTCTGATGCATCGAAACAAGAATATCCGTTCCACCAATAAACTCCTTCGCAACGTAGAGCTGGGGAATCGTAGGCCAGTCGGAGTACTCCTTGATACCCTCCCGCAGCTCGGGGTCTTCGAGGACGTTGAAGGCGGCGAATTTATCGGGGTTGACGCCCTGCAGGCCGAGGATCTGAATGGCGGCGCGCGAAAAGCCGCACTGCGGTGTCTCGGGTGTTCCCTTCATGAAGAGCACGACGGGGGCGGAGGATACGGCTTTGTCGATTGCGGAGCGGGTTTGGTCGGAGAGAAGACGGGCTTGGAAGGGTGTGAGGGGGGAGATTGGTGTGCGGAAGAGAGGAGCTGTTGAGCGGACGGCGACAGGCCGGGCGGCTTGTCGGAGGGACTGCAGAAGAGTTAGTTGTTGAAGATGAATGGTGGTGGAGGGATAGGGCGTACTGAAGCTACTGTTCGCGCAAACATTGTGGCGGCTGTGAGGGAGAAAGTGGTGGTGAGAGATTGGAGATGCGCGATGGGTTTGAATGTTGGAGATGGCGGAAGTTTTGGATGGGATTAGTGATGTCAAGGATGTTCCGATGCCGATCCCCGGATATCAGTGGCGAAGTGACCAATCAGCGACGGGGCGATTGCGGCTTATCAACACTGTCATGTTTGCCCATGGTGATACTAGAATGACAATTATTCTGAGACCACAGTCTGATGCGTTTTGTTCTTCGCTGTCAATCAAATGTCTCTTTCGGTAGGCTCCGAGTGGTTTAATGTTCGACTGCTTATTGCCTGGCCTTGGCACCTTCACAAAGCTCACAACAGAGTCTCTCCCTGTAGAATACAGCACTGTCAATTACTAACACTCTTACCAATGCCTAACGTTGGCCAGTACATTCTGTAAACACGCTATTATAATCAGTCCATTCTTAGGTTCAGTCGGCACTGCAAAGACGCTTTCTGCACTTGCGATTCGGCTCGTGATATCCTCAGAGTTCATCATATGACGCGGGGCTGATGGCGGGGTCAATTAAGATAAAGCTCCCGTCTGCTGTCAATTCCAAAGAGTTCCATGGCCATTGATTCTCAATTAAACGCTCGGTCAATTGTTTGCCAAAATTATATCTATCATTCATACAACTCACATTTGACGTTGAGGTCATAAAGTTGACATCACTCCACCCAACTGCATCAGACCCTATCAAATCTCGCCAAGACCGCTGACAAACGCATCGTCGCATCTCACTCAATCCCAATGCTTCACAGAATTCAACACGGGCACGACGCCCATCACGAGCACCATATGCGCAACTCAACTGAAGCTCTCGAACAGGCCCGAGGCGATGGCAAGCGCCATATCCTCCTCGCCGCCTCTGGCTCCGTGGCGACAATTAAGCTCGTTCAGATTATAAATGGTCTCAAATCACAACACAACATCTCCATCCGTCTCATCCTCACTCGATCAGCATCGGAATTTCTCTCAGGACAAAGTCTTGAACAACCCACTGTTGATCAAATCTCTCGTCTTCCGCATGTCGACGCTGTTTATACAGATGCGCATGAGTGGGCACAGCCGTGGAAGCGCAATGCACCGATTTTGCATATTGAGCTACGGCGCTGGGCGGATGTTTTGGTTATTTCACCATTGAGCGCGAATACCATGGCCAAGATTGTCAACGGCATGTGCGATAATCTCTTGACGTCTGTTGTTCGAGCTTGGGATGTTACGGGGACTGTGGACGGTGTTAAGAAGAAGATTCTTGTCGCGCCTGCGATGAACACTTGTATGTGGAATCATCCCATCACTGCGAGACAACTGCGAGTTTTGGAGGAGGAATGGGGTGGGGAGAATGGTTGGTTTGAGGTTCTGAGACCGATATCAAAGAACTTGGCTTGTGGTGATGTTGGAAATGGTGCCATGGTTACGTGGGAGAGTATCGTTGAGGCAATTGAGAACAAGATCAAGGCTTAGGGAACGATATGAGCACCAAAAGTTAAACGACGGAATTGAGTTGTTTTCAGCGAGTCTGGAGTAAGTTTGCTGGTCGCGATATTGCGTTTGCGTACTGGGGGACAAAACACATGACAGAGCCGTAGGGTAATTTGGTGATGGAATTGATACCACAAAAACAAGGGACATTTCTGAAGGCACAGGCAGGCATGAATCAGTGATCAATATGATTCTGAATAAAAATTGAAAGATTGATATTGGAATTGGAATTGCAGGTTTCCATACAATGCGGATGTGGTTGGTGAATGTTGCAAGTGCACAGGCAGGCACGACGGGTTCCTTCCTCATCCTTAACCTGCTACTGCTGAGTCGAACTACCATCACCAGCACGCACTCTGAACTGTCCCCAACAAATATTTTCTGTTCCTTAACAGCGAAATTATTTTCGAAGCTTTGATGCAATCATGGCGTCTGCGCATAGTCATTTCCTTATCTCCACCTCAAGTCTAGAGGAAGATGGTTGCCCTTCAACCCTGCGAGATCGCCTGCGCGACGATGACACTCCAGCGACAAGTTCCTCCATCGGACCTATTCCCTACCACAACATCTATCAGCAGGTTCACGCTTGTTTGGGAAAGACCCTGAACACTTCAAAGCCCGAAAGCAAGGTCGTTCATGCACCTGAGAGCAATGATCAGGCTTCACAGCTTCGAGGTTAGTTCCTGATGCAAGACGCTGGGCTTCATTTCTGACAAGACACAGAGTCGTATGCTCGCATGGGCATGTCCCTCCACAGCTCTGCGATCGACCACCTCGTAAAGGCGCACACGGATGTGCAGGCCAAGACAGCGCGCTTCGCAGAGAAATCTGGCCAGACCTTGTCGCAATCCAAACAGCTATACGCCAACATCGCCTACCCGCTGGCGGCCACACTTTGTCATCACAATGACCATGAAGACCACCCCCGAGCAACTGTCGCCGTTCATTTAAAGAAGCTCCAGGAAGAAATCGCTGCCGCCAGAGAAGAGGTTCTTCGCCTCAGCGTCGAATAGGATGAATGCTGTGCGACCGAAGAACAGGCTTGGAAAGACCTGAACAAAGAGCTCGCCGATCAAGGTATTGAGAATGGCGTCGATGAGGAGGTTTTAAAGGCTGCTGAGGATTTCAAGGTACAGGCGGAGGCCATCGTGGAGGAAAAGTGTCGACTCTTGGACGAGGTTGACAAGGTACGTTGGTGTTCCGCAACCAATGAATTAATACTGACGCACACGTGCAGGAGTTCAAGGCTGAGATCCACAACCAGACTTTGAAGATGATGCAGGATCTCTTCGACGATTGATCAATGCGATGTACTAGAAGCAATGTGTGGGTTATTTTGGTGTCAGCAGTCTCATGTCCGATTCGTCATGTACAGTAGCAGGGCTGACTCTCAACTGGTCGTCTATTTCGTATCTCATTAACTATCTGCACCTGTCATTTCCATCTTGTCAATGCATGTGCCCATGACCAACCTGGTCTCTTTTGTGTATCAACAAACACCGCTAACGCCGTTCCATGAATCTACTTTTAATGCTCCTTTTCGGAATGCACTTTTGAATCGGCAGTTTACTGCTTCTTTTCGGGGATGACAACGCCCCAGGGGTGCTCTGTGCGACCGTACATGATGTCACCCAGCCAGCCCTTGATCTTGCTGGTGACCTCGCCGGCTTCACCCTCGGCGCCCATGGGGATGTTGATGTCCTGTCCACGGTGGTGGATCTGGGAGACGGGGCAGATGAAGTACTAATATCGTTAGCAGGGTTCTTGACGTAGTATCAATTGGGAAACTTACAGCAGTACCAGCAGCGAAAGACTCGATAAGACGACCCTCAGCATCAGCCTCAACGACCTCAGCGATGGTGTACTTTCGCTCGGTAATCTCATACTCATCACCCAGACGCTCACGAGCCAGCTCAAGACAGCTTCGGCGGGTGACACCATCAAGGATCAGCTTATCATCAAGAGGAGCAGTGATGATCTCCTTCTTGCCATCCTTTCGCTTCCAGACAACAAAGAAGTTACTGGCTCCAGCCTCGGTACACTCGCCCTGAGCACCGTACAGCCAGAGAATCTGGTGGAATCCACGGGTTCGTGCATCAGCCGTGGCGAGCAGAGAAGGGCCGTAATTGGCGCCAACCTTGGCGTACCCGAAGCCACCGACCCAGGCGCGCACCATGTCGTCGGGGGATGTGTGAAGACGCATTCCGCCGGGGGGAGCGTCCATGCGGGGCATGTAGGTCACGATAATGTAGAGGAGAGCCTCCTTGGGAGCAGAGACACCGAGCTGAGGAGCAGTGCCGATGATGGTTGGGCGGATGTACAAGAAGCTTCCAGCGCGATCGGCGGGAAGCCACTTGGTGCCGTCGACGGAAAGAAGAGCGATGATGAGCTTCTCTACCTCTGCTGGCTCAAAGACAGGAAGCGAGATACGGCTCGCCGACATGCGAAGACGCGCAGCGTTACGATCAGGGCGGAACACACGGAGCTTCCCATCATAACCACGGAAAACCTTGAGACCCTCGAAGCACTCTGTAGCGTAGTGCAGCACAGAGGCAGTGGGCATGAGGCTCAGCGGTCCGTAGGGCTTGAGCTCTGGGGCAGCCCAGCCGGTAGAGACCTTCCATGATGCGAGGACCATGTGGTCTGTGGCGATGGTCTCGTCGCCGGAGTGAGCGTTTACTTCATCGGGGACGGAGCGGGGGAATTGTGTGTATGTGTATGTGAGCTTTGAAGCGTCGAGGGGAGCCTGGACCTGGGGAGTGCCGTTGACGGTGGGTTGGGCGAGATCTTTCTTGTGGATTGCTGCGGCTGTGAGGTTTACGTCCTGCGTCTCGACGGCGGAGGGAGCCATGATTGCTGATGAAGATTGAAGATCGAGTGAATGTTGTTCCTGAGCGAAGGTCTTCTTTTGAGTCAATGCAAGGAGGAAGAGAGCGAGATCGGAGTTCACAATGAGAGGCCTATAAAGAAAGCAAGCAAAGACAAAAGAGCAGAGACAAACTTTATATACGTAGGCACGGAAAGGCCAAACTACCTAACAAACTTACCCCGTGTATGACTGTTTCCCCCCCCTCCGCTATCCGGTCTCCACCTTTGTGTCGTTCGGGAGAGTCACGAGCTGGGGCAGAAAAACTTCCCGCCGCTCGCGGGCCCGGATAGACCGCCTCTGCCCGCGCGGTGGCTCGGCTCCGGCGATGGTGTTTTTTTATTTTTTCTGCCAAACTTTTTCCACTGCAATATCGATAGAAAACAACGCTAAACCGAATTCAGTAGGTGGTGAAGTGCTCCACACAGCCTTTTTGACGTGGTGGAGGGGAGCCGCCAGTTTGGAAGAGGTTCCACCGATGATGCTTCTGGAAGATAACGAAGAATTATAGTTGGAGTGTATTTTACGCCATTGATGGGCAATTGGATAAATGGGCCTTGAATTGGTATTCTTGATAATGTGGTGAAGCTGGAATTTCCGTTGGGAATAAATGAGCACATGACTCTTCTGGAACTTGCTTATCGAGATCGCTTACACGAACTGCATATTTCCACCAAAAAATACCCGGTCCCATCGGCTCTTCTCAGTGCGGAACAAGAAACTCCTGTCAAAACCTCGAGTGCTCCACTGCCAGGGCGCGGCTTAAACAATTGGCTATCAACAAAGATAACAACAACCATCCAATTGAACCAGCGTCACATATCCTTTCATATCAGAGGTTTATGCAGTGGATAGTCATGTGCCATGAAATCCCTGCTTGTCAATTCTGACAGACGAAGAAAAACCTTGATAGAAGTTCTCTCTGATCTTGGCAGGGCGGAATTGTGTATGGCACCGTGGCTAGCCGTCAATTGCCATTGTTACCGCCCCTCGGTGCTGTGAGGTCATGTCATGTTCCCCCCAATTGGAAGGGATAAGAAAGAGTTTCGTTGCGGTCACATTACTGGCTTTCTGATCGATGATCGGTCCTATGTGTTTCGTGGCGTGGAGATTTCGTGCCATTGTATCGAGATGTTAGTGTAAAAAGGTACGATAACAAGGGTATGATCGCAGTAGACTTGCAGAAACTCGTCATTTCTAGGTATCATGATTACTCTATACTATAATTTTTTATCCGCCCGTCTCTTAGGATTCCCTGTTGAAAGGACCTTGTTTACCGCACATTACCGGACCTATTTTTTCTTTCACACCATCACGACATCCACGCCCTACGCCCTTTCAGCCTCCTTCTTCCGCTGCTCCTCCTCCAGAATCTCCCTCTCGCGCGCCGCCGCCTCAACACTCGCCTTCTCGCCCTTTGCCCGCTGGCGCGCCTCGTACATGTCCCTCGACTTCATGATCCTCTGCACGATCTCACCGGCGTTGACGTGCGCGAACGTGTGCGCGCCGATCTCGCGGTAGATCCCCATCGCTTTGGGTGCCGTGTACGGATCGTATGTCAGGGGCATGAAGGACGTAGGGCCGTGGTACACGGCGTCTGGGGTGCCGCGCGGTAGGGTGTTGAGGTAGGTCTTTGTGGGAGAGAAAGGTGCACCGAAGATGACGGCGTTGATGTACTGTGATTTAAAATGGTTAGTAATTTTCAGGGCTGGGGTAGTA
>JABFMM010001034.1:0-29812 GCA_013623845.1 Fusarium foetens | reverse complement strand
GCTTATTGGCAGAGGTGCCAAGGGAAGTAAATCGCGAGCATCCTTTTGTACCAGGACGTGATGATTATCAAGTCCTCGATCCTGAATTGCGAATAGGCCAAGATGAACTCCGGGCTTAATACGACCTTGCTGTGAGATAAAGGCCTTCATGTCGCGTAGCTTTGATTCAAACTCGCTGGACTGGATCTGCATCTGCAAGTGATTCCTTGCATCGTTGCATACCTGAAGAGGGTCGACGAACCGATATCCAGCCGTCTCGAGTCTCTTTACCTCGTCATCTGATGTAAGACGACGAATCAAAAACATCAGTGCTCCTCGTCCGTCGATTTCATTCTCAAGCTCAATCCCAACTCCCTTTTCGAGGTGGCTTTCTCCCGTCGTCGATCCCTTGCGTAGTATTTCGCTCGTGTCGGAAGTTTGATTGTCGCGATGCTTCTCAAGTGCTTGTAGGTAAGCAGGGTTTGCGACTGATCGTTTAGTGATGATTTCGTCCCATAGAATACCCATCGTTGTGATGGACTCGTCAAGGCGATCGCTGAGCTTGGAGGCGGCGACGCAGAATAGCTCGCGGAAGATGACTGAATATCCATCGATGAGCTCTCCATCGTCATCGATAAGCTGAATTCCCTTAGTCGGATCTTTATGGCGGCTTTTGTGCGGTAGCTGTCGGAGATGTTGTTTCATGCCGTTTATTAGTCCCGATATTCCAGTCCAGTTCCGTGAAGCTTGAAACATCCAGAGGAACTGTGGATGGGCAGTGTTGAACCTTTCGTCGGCGTTCTAAGAAAGAAGATTGAGCATTAGTTACTGGAGTCGTCACACCGACTATGAGATGTGGTCCTGGGAAGCAAATGATTATCTTACCTCTCCAATAAAGAAATCGGTGACAACAGTATTGGGGAAAACTCCGTTTGAGTCGACCAGAAGACATCCATCTTTGTTGAAGACGATTGCAGCTAGCTCAATCTGCTGAGCACGAAGCGCTGCATCTTTTAAGATGCGGGCTCGAAGAATAGCGGATCCAGCAATGATAATGCAGGCACTGAAAGACTATTGGAGTTTTAGTTAGTCGGCCTACATATAGTTGATATGTGTTGTTGCGTATTGCGCTGATGAAGAAGATGCCCGCAGCCACTTACTAAACAAATGACTGCAATAGCGGTCGCAGTGCGCGATCCTCGTTCCAATTTCCTCAGATGAAGCAGTCTGTACTGAGTACCCACAGAGGCACACCAGTGCATACTAGATACCGCTCCAGCAAGGATGATCGCAGAAATGGTTCGCTTCCACCAACTACTCGCCGAGAGCGACTGGAAGATGAAGAACATGGCCAGCGACACAGTACTGGCAGCGACAGCAATGATAGCAGCCCCGACGATATATGCTGGTTCGTAAATGCACTGGTAGTTTTTGATGGAAGCGTTGGCCAAGTAGTGCATACCGCAGATGGCACAGCCGCAAAGGATACCAGCAGTTATCACTCTCCACCAGGCGATTCGATTCGAGATGCCTATCGCGTAGAATGCGGCAAGGAGGACAATAACAGGCATGCAGAAGGAGAGTACTGTCATGCCACTGGAGTATACAATCTGCATCTCTGCCTCGCCTTCAGCAAGCGTGAGTGCGATATTGCCAATGAAATGCTGCACCATGAGCAATATTAATTAATATGTGTACAGAAGACGACGTAAAACTGAAACTTACCATACACCAAATAGCTATACCGCCCATGGTGATTGCGGATGAACATAGTATCAGACTAATGCATCTGTATTAGCAAACCGTCTTGGCAGTGTTTATCGCTTGGCGAAAGAGGTATCCATCGTAGCATACTGATTCGAAATTCCATTAAACCATGATCGCCGAGTGATCAATTCGAGGGTCGAAGCAGCCCCCACCAAGCTGATGAGGTAGCTGAGCGCGAGGTAACCCGCATTGTACGCCTTTGGGACAATATGGCCCTGATATTGCTCGAGAAGGCTCTCGACGGTCATTTTTGCGCAACTGTATCGCAACAAGATTGAAAGGAATCAAAAGTCAAGGTTCCATGGCAGACTTTTTGGCGGACGGGGCAAGGGAATACCGATCGACAGATCTGAATACTCGAAGCGTCGAGGCACAAGGGGGTTGCATCGGGCGTTTCATAAACGGACGCGTTAGTCCTCCTGGGGATTTAAACTTTGAGAGAGTCATGGGCTTGCAGATAGGATGAAAGCATAAATCTGATAGGGGGGACGCGGAAGGCCCATACATTCCGGAGAGGCGACCAATGCTTGGGAGGAGGGGCTTGAAACCCGGCACTTGGGCGTTTGCTTCCTATTGCCTGGTGGTATCAGTCAGGTATGGGGTAGTGCTGACGGGGACAAGGATCTACTTGGGGTAAATGTCCCGTCTGCAGAATTAAAAGTTACTTGTTCATCCCATTTTGTGATATAATTTTAATCCATGCTCAACGCACAGGCGCTGGAAAAAGCAACAGCGGGATGTTAGCCTCACTTAATGGCTAGTGCTGACCTAGGTCCGGGAGCAAACGAGCACTAAAGTTTAGTACTAGTACTTAAGCTGGCTTGCATATGCGATGGATACGTACAGAATGTGATTGGGAAGCGCCTTGATAAAACATGTCTGGTTTGAATGATTGCAAAAACAGTGTCTGTAACACTAGGTAGGATAGAAAATACGAAACCCAGATCTTCAATGCATGCCGTCCGTTCCGTCCAGGCCTTTGGGACAGCTTAGCGCGGCAGAAGAGATGATGTACCTATATTATCTCCAGGGGTCTCGGCCTATAGACCGGGTCGGGAACGGCTTTGGGAAAACTTGGATTTAGGAGCCCGGGTTTGTGATAACAACAGAAACTCTATCTCTCATGGCGTAGAGTAGATTCGCTTGTAAAGCTAATACTTTGTGGCTACTGTCAGGAGACGGATTTGCATAGGGCTTAGGTTGAAGATTGGTTGTAGATCTGGCGCGGCCGCCATGTCAAAGGCATTCCTGCCGCATCCAGAACACACAGACCCTTGGCCAAACAGCCACTGAAGCCACTACAAGCCTCAGGCGAACTATGGATTTAGTGCGCTCGGGGAACAGGCGGGGATCAGCCCGGGGGCATTCCAACGCGCCCAGATCTTTGAGTTGAGGCGGCGCACTAAAACGGCCACCAGTGTCACGCTGCAGAGTGCTTAGTGCGATCCTGGTTCATGGAGTCAGAGCTATCTGATTAAGAGAGTTCAATTGGGGCTATTTGGGTCTTGAATGTTGCGATTGGTTCGTCGAGTAACTATTATCATTTGTCAGCTCAATGGCGATACACGAAGCCTTATATTGTAGCTGATATACATTTTATTGTACTAGTTCTGGGGTGATCTTATCCATTTATTTCCCTGTACCCCGATGATGGTGCCAATTGAGGATATCCTATCTAATTGCTTAGCCAATGGCTTCTAGTTTATGACATGTTTGTCGCCCTGCTAAATGCCATGTCGCACTCATGGACAAATGCCGCCAGTTTTCCCCAAGACTCAACTCAAGTTGCCGCGTCCACTGTAACTTTGATGACGCTATATCCTGTCTTTATATGAAGACATTTTTAAATTCCGGAGCCTCCTTAGGAGCTCGAGTGGCATATATAAGTAGTTGGCGCCTGTGGCCACTGCCTTGCGGCATCTGTGCAGAGTCCGCGCGTACCGGAATGTAAGTGCTGAAGCCGCAAAGTCGGAGCCGGAGACACGGCGCACGGACAGCGGACTGCCGCGGATCGGGACGGAAGCATGGACCTTCCGTTCGTACATGGCGATAGCCCAGATCCCGCCTCGGTCGGCTTCACATTGGCTTTAAACGATCTAGGACAGCCGGTACGCATGTTAAACGAGGTCAAAGCCACAAACACTATATCAATAAACCGAGGTTATTCTATACTGTCCCGTGTAATTATTTAAAAAGAGAATGCCATTCCGAAGAACGGCATAAGGAAACGTCTGTGCCAAAGCTGTCAAGCCGTCTTTCATATTCTGACATTTCCTCCTTTAACTGTTCATTTCTGCTCCAGTGCGGTCCCACCAGAAAGTAAAAAAAGAATGATCCTCAAAGCGTTGAAGGCCTGCCTGCAGCAACCCGCACCACCGAATTCGCCAGTCGAGTGGTTGGTGTGCGCATTTTTCTCCCTCAACTCTCAGTCAAGCGGTCTAGCCATGCTTTTCTCAACGGGCAGCCACCTTCTCCAGCTGTGCTATCTTTTCTGAGGCGAGGCGCTGCAGCCATGACGCGAACACCCCCCCGGAACCCCCATTGATGAAGATACATTCCCTCAAGACGGGCAGAAAGGCAGTTTCATCGCGGTGAGCGCTCTGCTCAAGGCCACTGCATACTTCTTCGTCGCAGCCTGGCCAGGCCTGACTCCAGCGCCCCTAAAGGCATCTCGCGTTTGCGAGGCGCTCTTCGACATCCTACTGGATGCGATCGCGCCAACCCTATCCTTGAACGTTGAAAGGCACATCGTGCCGATAAACGGAGATGTCAAGGTGTACGCGTTATTACCGACACGTTGTGAGACCACTGTGCCTGGAGTTCTTGTTACAAATGGCCTTGAAGGCCCCAATGTTGAAACCATGGTTACTGTGCTGCGCACGAAAGCGGTACTGTCTAGCGCTTAGTTTTTCATAGAGATGCCCGGGACATACGCGTCTAAGCAACCAATGACCAAGTCTTCGTCAGAGTTGATTTACGGAGAGGTATTGACCTTTATGGCGTTACATAAACAGGTTGACGGATCGCGTCTCGGCATGTTGGGCATTAGCTTTGGGGGAAACTATGCCACGCGGACGGCCATGGTAGATAAGCGTCTTAAGGCAGTGGTCGTCAACGGGGCACGTTAGGTCGGTCACTGTGCTTGTCGGGATCATTTGGAATGCCCGAAGTTGTCATCCGAGCACTATTCTCCGATGCGGGGGCGAAGACACTGCTAGACCTCAAAAACAGACTTGATGCCCTTGTTCCCACCCGGGAGGGTATCGAACAGATTCAGTGTCATGTTTCGCGATCAATGGTGAGAAGGATACGCTGATTTCAACGCAGGACACAATCAATCTTGCTACTTGGGCTCCCAATTCTGAACTTCTTCTATACCCGGATGACGACCACTGCGCGATGGGGAATATACAGGAGTGGCTAGAAAACGGTTCTTGTTAGCTAGAGGAAAATCTATGAACCAAGAATTATGCTGTTTGCTTGGACTCCAGGGTAGTCTGGCCAATTAGTGGTACTGGGTCTATAAATAGTACGAGGCGTTGTAGAGTGGCTGGGCATTGGCAGGCAAATGCAGATTGAAGATCAGGCAGACTCTGTATAATTGGCGATGAGTAGCCAATAGAAGTGCTTAGAAATTGTTAATGTACTGCGACTGTGGGTGCCTTATGCGCTTAGTCACCTATCGTTTCAGCCCAATTAGGAAAAGTTAGCGGTGCCTAAAACCGTTGTGCATTGTAGTGCTTACGCTGCTGCCTCGAAGGATTTCAGACCGGTGACAGAATCACTGCCTAGAAGATGCCGATCCCTCCATGTCTCTTCTGGTCTGATAAAGAAGAGAGAGAGAGTACACGTGGTGAAGGATGACATGCATGCCACAGCCATTCTTCCTTCCTGGTAATACATTTCATCAAGGCAGTGCACTCAAGGCTGTTACTGGGTATAAGTATTCGATTCTCCCACTATTGCCGATATTGTTTCATCTCATCGGAACACATAACCAATGCACCACTGAATACACAATCAAATACAGCCCAACATGACGGCCATCAACTCAGCGGCAGTCTTCCACCCGAGCAGGGATTTCCTGCTCTTCTCAGCAGCCGTTGGTCTCCCCCTCAACTTCGTCCGCTTCTGCATCATGGTCCGACCCGTTGCACTCTTCACATTTATCCTCCTCATCTTCTCCGCCATCTTCGGCTTCACCATGAAACGCCTCCATCGTCAAGGCGCGCACCTCAAGGCAACGTTTGCCACGCCCATTACCGACCCGTTGAACTGTCTCGTTGCCGATGTATTGATGGGTATCCTGTCGCTCTTGACGCTCAGCTTCACGTGGACGCACAACAGGTGGCAGGATACTGGAGAGACTTTTCTGGTAGCTTATTCGTCGACACCGTTGATGTTTAACATGTTTCTTCATTTTTATCTGGCGCTGCTTGTGCTGTTGAGGACAAGCAAGATGAAGGACATTGTGAGGGAACTCGTGGGGGATTTGGTGTCGAGCTCGCCTCAGCCTTGCCCGCACTGTCATGGTCGACCGGAATTTCACGATGATCATGATGAAGAGCAGCCGCTGGTGACGCCTCCTGCTGGAGATCATGAGGACACGCATCAGGGCGGGGCTGGTCCTTCGACCGTCTGGAGCCGATAGATGCCGCTAAATCGATTTGCTTGGCATGGCGAATTCCTTTCAGGATTACTGTCAAGAATATCTATAGTCAGCGCCGCGTATGGACAACCTTTTGCTCTTCACTACTGGCCAGGACGATCAGGAGATTGGAAAAGTGGTATCATGATTTCTATATAGCCTCATCGATAATGCCAAAAACCATTAGTATACCCAATTGACCTCGTTCTCATTCGTCAACGGAACTGAGGATATTGAAGCTCACATTCTCGTCTCTCTGCCTGATCCAAGACCTGCTGTTAGTCTGATGCATGTGTATTAGCTGAGAGAGTAAAGAAGATTCAAGTGACAACAAAGTTGAGAACGCTTATAATATTCCAGGTCATTGACTAATTTGCAGGCAGTTGCTCAGCAGTTGTCACCCATCCATATATCGACCAATTCTTCTCCTCATTCCTCCATTCCTTAACCCACGTATACCCAGCCTTTTCCAAAACGCGCTTACTGCCCACATTCTCCTTTATCGTCTCCGCAGCGCATCGCTCCGTAATAGTACCATTCACACTGGCAACTATCTCATCCTCACTCAATGTCGCTCTATCCACAGCGATCGAACTCTCAACTCGAGGAAGTTCCCACCAAATCTTCATAAACGCAACGAGAAACTCAGTGGCGTAGCCCTTCCCCCAAGCCTCCTTGCGGAATGCGTATCCAATCGCCGGCCAGCCTAGTTCACACTCTCGTCTGTAGGTGCCACCAGCTCCGATGACTTCGCCAGTCTCAATGAGACTGATGACATAATAGAGATTGGTTTCGTCATGCGGCGGTAGCCTTTGTGCAGCCCATTTCTGCGTTTCCTCAAGATCCTTGTCTGGGGCGCCTTGTGCTGTCCACATCATGACCTCTTTCTGTGCGCGCATGGGAAAAAGGTCTTTTGCAGCATCCTCATAGAATGGCCTGAGAACAAGACGTTTGGTTCTTACAGTCGGGCGTTCCTCCAATGGTGGGTATGGTAGTTTCGTAAGAGTGGTGCTGATCTGTATAAACCCTGGTTTCGCTGGTTGATTTACTGTCATCTTGACAAGACTCCGCGACTGAAGTACACCACGCAACGCTGAGAGCTTAAATGACATAGGTCGGGTTGAGGCAAGACTAAACATAGTCAGAAAGCAAAACCTCAAGGGAGAAGCGGTACCTTGTATGCTTTTAAGCTTTTAAGTATTAGAAAGTCAGAGCTCAAGCAACTACTGTCTTTATTGGCTGTTTTCTTTGCTGAACTTGACTCATTACCAATATCGCGCAGGAAGACTCACAGCATTTAAGTTAGCCGACATCGGCACGTTCGGCTCGGCGGTCAAGGGTCTAGCTAGACCAAAGGTAGCAGGTTTGAAAGCCGCTAGCGCCTTGTGATCCACTCCAGTATCACAAGTAGGGTTATATTCGCGCGAGAGTGGTGGGAAGTAACAGATGAAGTGGATATTGAACGCTTAGCTGAAGATACACAGGGTGAGCTGAACAATACTCAAATAATCCAGAAAGTCTGTTTCTCCTTGCTAGTAACTTCACCATCCATGACACTATCGCAGTATGCCTCACCGATAAAAGAAAACACACCAAGTTCACCCGTCTCTTTTACCGAATGGAGTATGAAGGGAATTCGCCCACCGCAAAAGACGGCAACGACATCACCGGATTTGGTATCCAGAGAGCCCATACCAAGATATCCCATTTTTGTCAGAAATGGCCTCTTTCCTTGCATCTTTCTCATACTCTCACGATAGTTATGCTTGGTATCTGCGCCTCGATGTTTCTCCTCCCATTGCAGATACCTCTCTGAAATGTCTTCTCCTGTAGCTGCCAGTCTGGTCATATCGTCGAAAAGCTTGAGTTCTTGCAGGAACTGCTCGTGGAACCTTGCTACCTCCGCTTTCGCTCTTTGCTGGTCCCCTTCCCAGGTCCAGTAGATGTCTCCAATAGGCACACGCCACCGAGCCTCTTCTCTTCGAAGTTGGGTTCCTTCACTGTGGGTTTTCTCCATGGACCTCTGCCATAGCTCGTCTATCTGGGCCATATAGCCAAGGTATCTCTCATAGTCCCAACTCATGTCCGTCCAGCCACCACCTTCGGCAACTTCCTCGATCACATCAACAGTATAGCCTCGAAGTCCCAGAATATCCGGGTTGTCATTCGGGTGTTGGACGACCTCAAAAACGCTATCCTGACCTGACGCGGCAAACAGGTGCTTATCCATGCGCTCGTTGATGGTATAGAACGAACGGCTTAGGTTGGATCGCCAATCAGGAACCCACGACGGTAGGTGTGAAAGCTCATCAAGTTTCGGAAACTGAGAGTAGCACAGCAGGTCCACACGACCAATCTTCTCAATCAACGTGCGTGCCGTCTGCGTCAGGATACGTTCGGTGCTTTCTTCATAGTCCGGCTCTATGCCAAGCTTCTCTGCGTCCGCAGCGAGGCCAAGAAGGGCAAAGATGCGGTCACAATGCACTGTCGCATTTGTCTCAAGCTCAACGAATAATCTGCGCAACAACATGTACAGCTCGTCGTCTTTATGCATCTGATGACGTGAACGACAGGCAAACAGCCGTGCTGTTGGTTCAGAAGACACTTCGGACAGTCGCTCCAGAGGCATCTCAGGCGGTTGAAGCTGCTCGTAGTCGCCTTGGGGCATGTTGCCTATCGCGGTTTGAAGCAGTAGTACCCCCAATTTGACGAAATCCACTGGTATCGTCTTGGAACCGCACACGAAGATGGTATCGGGACACAAACAAAACTCCTGGATGATCCAGACTCGTAAAAAGTACGGTCTCTCGAACCACTTCTTCAGCGCCATTTCCTTCAGCAAAGGAGCAAAGGCCTCAACGGTACTAGCTAATAAACTTTGGAAGCGCAAAGCAGTCTCATCAGAAGGGTCCTTGCTTCTTCCCAATGCTGATATGAGGTAGTAACTCTGCGGGTTCATGTAGCTCTCCAGTCCAAAGTCTCGAGCTTTTTGGCCAATGACTTGCCATGCTTCCATCAATTCCTCTGAGCCATCTTGAGCTGGACCAAGCCATACTAGCACTTGTGTCGCAGACGAGTAGATGCTCCCCATCATGGCGACCTGCTGACCTTTTTCTTTATTGTCTGCCTGGTTGATACAGATCTGGTCAATCCATAGCGTTATCACTGCATCCGGCTTGCGGAAATGTCGCAGTGCTGTTTCCAGTGACTTAGTGATGGCGATGCTAGCCCCGCCATCTTTATCTACGCTAGGCACACAAATCGATTGAGTTTTGTCGCCTAAGCCCCAAACATAGGAAAGAGCAGTATACGGTGATGGGTTCTCGAGGGAGGTTGAGTACAGACGGCCGATTAGACGGCTATCTACCAAACCCTGTGAGGGGTAGAGATCTAGCAGCCGGATCTCGGTTGATGCCGTCCGCAGTCCTACCGAGCCATAATCGAAAGCCTGGAATTGGCTCATCATCAATTGGATTGAGTTTGATAGATCATCAAGGCCAGCACAGATGTTGAGGCGGGGTACTGACCTCACAGCACAGCAAACGTCAATAGCGCCAACGCCACGCTGACAAGCTGAGACAGAGAAATCTACCGCCCACCCACTCGCAGCCAATTGATATCGCAGTCGAGTTTCACGTCTCGCAAAGCGCCGCCTAACAAATCGATCTCCTGCCAGCGTCATCTTGACCTACGTCAGCGAAAGACACGGGACAGACACAATTTGCCTATAAATTCGCTCTCCAGACTTCGTCTTCCAACTTTTCTCCCTCACTTCTCACCACTATACATTCCCCCTTCTAAGAAACTCAGTACAGAACATCACCACTCATATCACAATGGCCGACCCAGCCCAGCAAATGCGCATTCAGAGCGCCAAAGCAAATCTCAAGGCTGCGTATAGCTACGCAGTCAGCGCCAAAGAACGTGCCGAGTCCGATTTCAAGCAAGAGCAAGATGCTGGTATCGCTGATGGCCAGGACTTCAAGAACTGGGCTGTTCAAAATGTAAGTCTCCACAACCCTTCTTCTTAGGGGACATGTCGCCGACCAGAAAACAGGCGCCTGCCTACCTCGTAGCTCTACAACAGTACCAAGCCGCAAAGGCTGGATACGATGCGGCACTTCAGAACGGCGACAACGAAGCTTTCATTGCTTGGGATAAGAAGTACAAAGAGGCATTTTTGGCGAATCCTGCAAAGCCCGATTACGATGCTCTTGTTGAGCCTTGATTCATAGGATAGATACAGCAATGTAATGGTGCTATTCCTGATAGCAGGTAACCCGGATGAAATCGCTGTTTGAATGCCTGTATACTACGTAAACATGGATATTGTCAAGAAGCATCCTGATAGTTAAATGTCTATCAACATCGAGGAAGCTTTGTGGGCGGAAGCTTATGTTGTGAAGGAAAATATCCTGTCTAATTTATCTGTGTTCGCAGTCTAAAGGTTAACCCTGCTGCCCATCAATTCGCTAAACGCCCGTCCCATACCCGCTATGTTGAACGCTATGTAGGTTTCGGCTAGTTGGAAGTTGGTGACTTACTTGTCCGTAAGATTACATCTAACGCTGGCTTAGATTTGCTATCTCGGTGTCGGCCATCATGGCTGATATCATACTTCTGTATTATACCAGAGATTTCACCAGGTCATTTTAACTACTATCAATTCATCATCCTTCAGCCACGATAAATCTTAGATACCGAACTCCTCAGAACATCATCTATCTCCAGATTCATCTTTTCTGCGAGATCCAACCAGCGCTTCTCATCTCCAGGGTGCCACGTAGAAAGACCCCTCTGCTGGAGAAGCTGCAGAAAGACCTCACGCGGAGTTTTTGAATAGTCGACTTTCAAGCTCCCTGTCGCTGCCCTATAATCCTCCGATATATCCAGAAGAGCGTAGATGATGTCCTGTTCCCTGGTGCACTGGAAGTCACCACGGAGGCAGACCCATATCCACCGGCGCAAATTGTTGAAAGTAGTGGAGCGGAACAACCGAGCCATTCGGTGGTGGTTCGCGGGGTTATGCTTGAATTCATCGCTGTACGGGCTGGTCGAACCGTTCAGAGCTGCCAACGATTCCTCAAACACTTCGTCGGGAAGAGACCTGTTGCCGCACCATACGACGTAGCTCTTTGCAAGATAAAGCTCTTGTATGATCCAGACTCGGCGCCAGTATCTTCTGTGACAAAGCGAAAACAGGGCTTTTAACTCGCGTGAGGTTTTGCTAAACGATGGGAGATTGGCCTCGAGCGAGCTGGCGTCTGACATCAAATCCATAGCAAGATCGCTATCGTCTTTGGCTGGGCCGAGCCATGAGATGACACCGACTGCTTTAGTAAACGTCTCGCCCATCATAGCAACTTGCTGGCTTTTCTCCCAGACATCCGACTGGTTAATACAAACAGCATCAACCCATAGCTGCAGGTTTTCAGTTGGCTGTCTTATGGTCTTCAGGGCATCGAAGAGGTTTGTGCGAATTTGAACCTTGCGATCGTTGACTGTAATGAAGGGATCGTTCTTGCTTTCATCACCCCATTCATATGACAGAGCATGGTATTCTGCATCATCGCGTGTCACAGGCCGGAGGGTGCATACAATAGGATCATCACCTATTCCTTGCTTGAGAATAAGTATACGGATCTCTGTCGTTGGGGCGAGGGAGCTGTAGTCAATATTCAGAGATTTCTCAGCCATTATTGCCGATAATCAGAGCTTTACAATGCTGCAAGCCGTGAGCAAGATATGCGCTATCAAAGAGGCGGGGGTAGCAAGAATGAGGCTGAATTGATGCCTGGAAATGCATTGGTGCCTAATACTGCAGGCAGTAAGCACGAACTGGTCTTGCTTTGCTGACTGGAGGTACCTTAGCTGAAGTCAGACGATCCCGCACAGCTGGCATGCTCAGGAAATGCTCATAATGAATTCTGGCGAATAGGCTACTCCTTCAGTAATTGCCCAAGTCTGATTTGGCGATATTGCTAATTTCACAGGCATCCTGCACTGCTTCAACTAGTCGTTGTAATAAGTGCAGCCGTGAATTTCTCTGCAATAAGTTGCATCAAATTCTATCCCAAGTGACCATGCGCAGGATTACCTCTTGCCTTCATCCTCAGAGCCTCATTCATCTCATTACTAGGAACGATATTCTGTAATTACTCGATCAACTGCATCTTGAACACGAAATTGACGATATCCACCAAGAAGAGCCTCCTCCTCAGCATCAGGCTTATAAACTTTGATCTTACGCCCTGCCCAAAGAGCTGAATCCGGCATCAGAGGATGTTCCTGGTCCGAGGCCGACACAGGCACATTGTTACCCACAGCAGAGAACATGAGGCTGAAAAACTCCGCAAATGTCATGTTCTCGCCTCCGATAAGAATGGTCGTGCCAGACAAAGACTCGCTCCTCTCCAGCGCGGCAACAGCCGCTGTCGCCAGAGCTTGGATAGAAACAAAGTTGGAGTTCCCATCGATCACAGAAGGTCCCATACCAAGCTTGCCCTCGGCG
The DNA here is from genome assembly GCA_013623845.1 of Fusarium foetens. Taxonomy (NCBI): domain Eukaryota; kingdom Fungi; phylum Ascomycota; class Sordariomycetes; order Hypocreales; family Nectriaceae; genus Fusarium; species Fusarium foetens. The sequence continues at coordinate 16,907 of JABFMM010001034.1, read as the reverse complement.
AACTGGACGTAGGCGGCAAAGATGGGGGAGTGCATGCCTGGTACGGTTCCGACGACCCACGGTGCATCCAGGCTGCAAGCGTGGAATCCCGGCCTTGATAGTGAAGCAATGCCCTCAGCAGCCATCTTTCGTGACCGAATGTAGGGCGTCTTTTCAACCAGTTCGGGTGCAATATGCCAATAGAAGCTGCCGATATGCACAAATCTCTCGATCCCAGCGTCGCGGGCTAGTCGAGCAAACTCGATTGCACTCTCGGCCGACTGTAGGTAGTACTCGCCCGCCGAGGTGTTCTCAGGCACGTGTCGCATGTCGGCGCCAGCTGAGAAGACGATGCTGTCAAAGGCTGAGAGCATTTCTGAAGAGTATTCGCCAGCAATGTAATCGACTTTGATGAAGGGCAGATCCTCTAGGACGGGGACGCCTTTGACTGACTTGCGACCACCGATGGTCACGGCGTAGCCGCGGGAATGAGCCTCTAGCGCGATGTACCCGCCAATCGTTCCCGTTCCGCCAACAACGAGGATGCTCTTTGGTTGAGCCATCGATTGAGGTTTTGATGAGGTAAACATACTATTGTAGTAAATTTATCTCGACTATCTGTTGACGCTTGCAACTCTCTTTTATATCTTACATTTTGTTGGCACGATCCCGAACCGTAGGTCAATGCTTATTATCGCCGCGCGATGCGCGGAGTCCACGGGTTTTGGTGCCAAGCATTTTAGTTTTCCTCTAATCCCAAGCTCTTTTTTTCCTGCTTAGAAATCTGATTCTGATAAATTCGTCCGTAGATCCGGACGAAGCCATGGCCTTTCTACGGGGTACATGGATCTCGGACAAGCCCAATAATGGTGACGGAGAAAACCAGGTTCAGAAACCGCATAAACAAGCTACCGTGTCTCAATTGGATAATACAGCCGTACCCGAAATCATTCCGATTTCTGCTCAAAAGCGGTTTTACCCGAAAGGCTTCCCACAGGATTGGAGGCGACGATCAAAGGCGTTCAACGATATCATACAGTCGACATTCGAAACACTCCAGTATCATTACCTTCATGTAATCGAAGAAGACTCCCCAAAAATGAACTCAGCTCGCCATTCACGAGGCGAGACAACGAAAATGCTTACTGATGCAACTGATTGGATGAAGACTCAATGGGTTCGGAACATTGGGAGAAGAGCCATGAAGTCTTACATGGAAAGCAAGCAGTAAAGATGCAGCTGCTATGTGGGGCAGGGTTTGACAGGATCGTTCAAAATTCATCGCTCGAGAGAGTGCGAAAAGGTAGGTGCGGAATAAGTTCAAACTAGCCTGAGTACTTAATTTCATGCATCAAAACGGGAGCAAGGGTATCAATGGCTGGACAAGATACCTTATGCTGAAGGCTTTCTGTCGCATTTAGGGTAAACGATTGAAGGGAGAGTGGTATCAGCACGATATGGGGTTCTGGGAAGGTCGATAACTTCCCAAATATGGCATTATTGGGGTCTTGCAGTACAGCCAAAACAGTTTCAAGGAACTGCGTGATTGCTCAGTGAAGAGGCATTAATCGATAAGTGGGGTCTAGATCTACCTCTGGAGATGAGATGTTACACCCATACTTGTCAAAAGACATAATAACCGCTGGAGTGAGGATATCGAGGCTTCTGGAGCAGGCCTACTAAGTTTTGTGTGCTGATATAAGCTCTCAGCCACGGATCTCAACTGCAAATAACATATCTGGCTCACAACTTAGATATTATACCAAAATGCCTGACCATTGGCTATAGCATAATCCTGATAGGAAGAAAATCTAGATGATGATTCTTTGGCCGGCCTTGAAGGCATATAAGATGCTCTAATTCCTCGGCCAAGAAAGGTTATCTCAACACCGCAACAACTTCTGGAGGAGATAACAGTACTGGCAAGATCGCTATTGCTCGACAACAAAATCAACGAGGTAGATCTGTTTTTCTATTCCTACTTCGGCTAGCTCCTATCGCTCTTGAACCCTGGCTGACCTAGATACCTTAGCCCTTAGATCTGATGGATCAGATCCTCACCCATACCTTACAATACAAGAAGGGTCGTCTTTCAAGCAATGAAACCTTGCTCGGAATGAGGCCCTCTACTTCACGGTAGTTGTTGGTTCAAGTATAGAAAAGTCGGCCAATCAAAATAATATGCCCGTCACCGGATGAAGGGAAGCATACGAGGCAAGAGAACAAGAACGTCATATGAAGTAGGATGCAGCATGGGAGCAGAAATGCGCCTCTGCTATGCATACCAAGCCGAATAAAGTTAAGTCCATGCGATAGCAATTATCTGCATGATGTAGAAGTGCTTTACATAATATATCCTTAAGCAACGAGTAGCCATGTTGTAATCTATTGGAATATAATTATTAATTGCGCACCGTACTTAGCATCGGTAAGATAGGAGATAGCTGTATACTTTCAACCCTTATGAAAAGCAAATAGCCGGTTGTATCCAACTGTACCGCTGCAATTATCCCTGAACTATGCTGTGTAACCCTCGGAAGCTAATAACTCCGTCTTGGATTGAGCACCGATCAAGGCGGGGTAGTGAGGCACGCAGGACTAACAAGGGAGGTTAATGAGGCATTAATAACGACCTTACCATATGCCAGGAACTTGAAGTGAGGGAGCTGAAAAGACAAGATAAGCTGTCTATCCTGCTCTACGCCTTAGTATTAGATTCTATCAGTCTTGATTGGCCTGCACTAGTATAGATTGATTACCTAGGAGCTAGTAAAAGAGCTGCGCTAGTCCCATCAAATGCGATAGATTCCCTTGCTACTAGTCCCTACCGCCGCTGCAGTGGCCGTTTGGATGAAGACGCCTTGTCTTTTCCGAAAAGTGATCAGATTGGTACAGATGCATGGAGTCAAGTGAATCTTTCTGGCACACCCCTACGGTGTGCCGCCAATAGCCGCCTGCATTCAAGAGACCGTCATATTAGGATCACCGTCTTCGGGCTTCTATCCGTGCCAATAAGAGAGCCTCCCAATCCCACTGATTATGGTAGAAAAGCCACAGAAAAGTTCATAAGCAATATAACTCAAGCCAAAGGACCAAAAAGTGCAGGTGCAGAATGCATGTTAATAGCCGGTGTGGCGGTGTCTCAAAACTGGAAGGATCGTCAAGCAGAACATCACAAGATCAGATGATCAGATGAAACATTGTCAGCTCGAGCGGGGAAGATAAGGAATTGATAAAGTCCTTAAAATGATTCCTAATATATAATTGGCAGATCCTCGTGATCACATCCAAGTGCCTGCAGATGCACCTCTTATTCCTTTTCCTCATAAAGTTCACATGGCAGACTTACTTAGCCCTGTTCTTCAAGCAGCCAATCTGGCAATTCAGTATTTCACTTCTCTCAAAGATGCGAAAGACGAGCAGAAACGACTTTGCGCCCGGATTAAGGACAGCAAAGAACTCATACAACAGCTGCAAGCCGAGGCCAAAAGCTCCAAAAAGGTCAAGGATGCGAAATGTAACATAAATGCCTTGGTTGTTCCAGAGGGGCCAATCAGTCGATTGATCATCATTTTCAAGGCTGTGATACCCAAAGTCAAGCCAGAACGTCGAGGCAACATTGTGCTATGGCATTTCAGGAAACAGGACGTCGCGGACCTTATGTCGGCCATTGACGATGAGAATGACCTGTTGGCACTTGCTCTGCATATCAGATCCATCAGATTGACCACGAAAATTGATAACGCAGTTCAACAGAATCAAGAGTTGCTTAGAAACCTCTTGTCTAGAATTGGCAATATGAGCAGAGATATCAAGGACGACAGAAATGCTCGCCACAGAGAAGAAATTCTCAACTGGCTTACTCCAATGGGCGACACCACCGTGCATGACAAGTACTGTTCGGAACGCACGCCAGGCACGGGGGAATGGATACTCAAGTCCACAGAATACAACAGCTTCCTCAACTCAAAGAAGGCAACTCTATTTTGTCAAGGGATACCTGGCGCGGGAAAGACTTTCTTGACTTCGACTGTCATCGATGATCTGATGGACCGTGCTGAGAGAGACGAAAATGTCTGCATTACATATATATATTGCGACTACGGTCGAGGGGACGAACAAGATGCCCACCAATTGCTCGCCTATATCCTTAAGCGCCTATCTGCTGGCAAGTCGCCAATCCCCGACGACATCAAGCAGCTGTGCTCAACAAGCAAAAATAAAGGGATTTCGAGACCAAGTTTTGATCAGACCTTGAGTATGCTGGGAACCATCATCGCAGGATATCGCGAGGTGTTTGTCGTTGTCGACGCGATCGATAAAATGTCAGATACAGCCCGGTCATGTTTCCTTGACCACTTGTCTACCCTTCAGAAACAACATAACCTGAAACTGTTCGCGACCTATAGACATGTTCCTACGATTGTTCAAAAGTTTTGGAACCTCTTCTCAATAACTATTCAAGCACATCGCGACGATGTGCACAAGTATGTGGAAGCACATAAGGGGAAGCTACCCGCTTTTGTGCGAAGGTGCCCAGATCTCATGAAAAAAACCAAGGAGTATATTACACAAGCTGCAGATGGCATGTAAGTATTTTCTCGGCGTCGTTGTCTCCTATTTCTGACCAGCCTGTGCAGGTTTCTTCTTGCTCAACGGCACCTTGACCTGTTTGCTGATAAATTCTCATTAACTGCTTACCTGCGTGCTTTACAAATTTCAGCTAAGGATTCGAATGTTTGTGACGACATATATGAAGAGATTTGGGATCGAATTGAAAACCAGGGCGCAAACCGAGTGAAATTGTCCAAAATGGCGGTTTCGTGGATTTTTCATGTGCAACGGCCCATCAGTGAAGTCGAGTTGTCACACGCCTTGGCTGTTCGAGTCGGACAATCTGAGTTTAGAAAAGGGGATCTCCCAGATATTAACACCGTCATCTCGTCTTGCTTCGGAATGTTGATAGTTGACAGCGAGAAGGATGTGATCAGGCTTGCTCACTATAGTCTAAGGAAATTCTTGGAGAGAAAGGTGGAGAAATCTTTCCCTGGTGGCCACAAAGATATAACAACTACCTGTATCACATATCTGTCACTCAGGGGGTGCGGGGATGGATTCTTTAAAGGTCCTGACGGTATTCAGAAGCGTCTGGAGCTGTATCCTTTCTACGAATATGCAGCAAATAACTGGGGACATCACGCTCGCAAATGGATTAACCGAGCTCAGTCGACGACCCCTAGTCAGGCTAAGGAGGGTCCAAATCCCAATGATCCATACCTGGTCATTCTAGCATTTTTGAAGGACAACAAGAAGCTCTCGGCCTCTAATCAAGCACGCTTTGCGACTACATTGGAGTTGCCAGCCAATCCCAAGGACATGGATTTCGGCGCTATACACACAGTCGCTTCATTTGGACTTGTCAAAGCTCTGGAGGATCTACTCCAAAACCACGACTTGAATATGAAGGATTGGCTTGGAAGAACGCCATTGTGGGTTGCAGCTGAAAATGGACACGCAATGGTCGTGCAGAGACTACTTAACACGCCACAGGCTACCGACATGTTGACAGAACAAGATGAAACGAACGAAGATACACCGCTATCCGTCGCTGTTAGGATGGGGCACACCAAAGTCGTGAAAAGACTGTTGGCCGCACAAACGCAAGCTATCAAGGAAGGTCTTATCTTGGATTCTTCATGTCTGGACGCAACTGCCTGTCTACCAATAGCTGCGATCTACGGCCACCTAGGAACGCTACAGCTCCTGCTTGACGAGAAAGCAGACCCGAACGTAAAAAACCTTCAGAAGAGAACAGCCTTATTTGCAGCAGCTTATGGCGGTAATGAGAAGATTATAAAGGAGCTTCTCAAGTATCCTGGTATCATTGTTTGCGCAAAGGACACATATTCTGAGACACCACTTTGGTGGGCTGTGTCGCGACAGAATATAGAAGCTGCACGTCATCTCTTGACAAAGTCTTTAGCCTGTATCAACCTCCAGAATCATGACCTGAATACCCCCCTCCACGAGGCAGCGAAGCATGGCAACCAGGCAATCTGTGAGCTCCTGTTAAAAGAGAGCTCGATCAACCCAAACTTGAAGAACAAGCAAGGAGAGACCCCGTTATGGCTAGCCCTGCGTAGTCTAGATGTCGAAGTTATCAAAGCCCTCATGTCAAAACCAGATCTGGATATCACCTGTCGGAATGCGGATCGCCTGAGACCCGTCGATTACTTGGGACGCCTCCTCTCTGTCTCATCCAAAGCTCCGAAAGCGATTAAGGTCATTAAACTGTTACTTCAACACAAGGACTTCGACGTCAATTTCGTGGATGCGAAGCGCAATACCGTTCTCCACCACGCAGCAAGCAAAGGAGACAAACAATTGATTACAACTTTGAAGGAGGATACCAGATTGAGCCTGAATCCAACAAATAAAGAGGGGCGGACACCTTTGTCAATCGCGGCAGAGCTCGGATTTCGTGGTGCCGTTAAGGAGTTGCTGGTGGAGGACAAAATCAAGCCGGACCTAGCAGACAATGCCAATCGAACGCCACTGTCTTGGGCCGCGGGGTCCTCCGTCGACGAAGGCAAAAACAAACATGGCGAGATAGTATCGTGTTTACTAGCACACAAGGGTGTCGATGTGAACTCGATGGATAAAAAGGGTCGCTCACCACTGTCCCATGCCGCGGCCAGCCAAACAGCAGATGCAAAAATTGTGATGAAAGCATTGCTAAAAAAGAAAGGAATTGATGTAAATCTCAAGGATAAGGAAGGCCGCACTCCCCTATTTCATGCAGCCCAGCACGGTAGTACGATAGCTGTTAAGCTGTTGGTTGAAGCGAAGGGTGTGGATGTCAAGGCAGTGGATAGCAATGGACGTTCGGCTCTACAGTTCGCTCAGAAACAGCTGAATAGCGCAAATGGCGTGCGGAAAGAAGGTCTTAGGGAAATTGTTCAGATGCTTGAGGACTGTGTGCCTGCAAAGCAGGGTACAAAGGAGAAGTCCGTGAGAAAGGAATTTGAACACCAGCGCAAGAGTTTTGATTAAGATGTGCTTTTTATTTAAATACTTTTTATATAAACCTATTTCTTATTTCAATCAACACTCCGATAGGCCTCAGCTTGTTCCGTCTTTACTGATAAGATACCATCAGCTGAAGTAAGGCGGGGTATAACGATATCTCTCTCCATAAACTGCCAGCAATAGCTCGTAGTATTGTATATCTAAAGCGTGAATAGTTATTACCAATGGCTTATCATTCTAATTCCCCAGCCGGACCATTGAATGAATCAAAGTCTAAGGTATCTGCCCACAGCCATAGTTGACTAGCATCGACGAGGCCCGAATCTACAAGTGCGGACATATCGCCATCCCAATTAAACGTGTTCATCGTCCCTTGGTCTCCATCGATGCCATAATTACCAGAGACAGTATTTTGTGGTTCCGCGTTTCCTAGAGTTGAAGGCGTGGAAATGTGCTGCCTGAAGACTAACGTGATATCGTCAGCTCATATTCGCCATATGACATCTGTATGTGAAAGAGGATCGCTCTACTTACCTTCTTGAATTGGCTCCAAGACTCGTTCGTTTCTAGACTCACTTGGGCCAGTTGCGATCGTACTTGATCGGGGCGTTATTGTTCTGCTTCCTGCGGAGGAGCCCCGGACAGAAGATACTGAGTCTCTGTTGGGAGGAGCAGTATGGGGGCCTGGATAGCTCGTCCTTCCGGTGATCATATCTGTCTCTTGCCGCAGCATAACCTCGACAAGGCTATCAATGATACCCAGACTCTGTTCTGAGATAAGCTGGCCGCTATAAAGACCAGCTGTCGTCTCTCGACACATGCGCGTGATATGCATGACACCTGTTTTTGCTCGCGAACCCATTTCCGTGAGAGGCTGCGACAGGCATATAGCGCAAAGAACAACCCCAGCTGTAAACATGGTCATGCCAACATGTACATCGGCATGAGTTCTTCTGCAAGCGTCTAGAATCTGGGGATGTTGGGACAGTTCAGATGTATCCATGGCTGAGGTGAAGATCTGCTGCAGAGAGGTGCTGTTTTTTGGTGACATAGAGATGTCGTCGATGTTGCTGAAGACGGCTGTGCGATGCAGAATAATCTGTAAGTTGTCGTAGGTGAGCTGTAGACTAAGGGCGTGGATCTCAGTTGGTTTAACTACACTTGGGTCCATGGACTGCGCTTGGCCGCTGAGAGTTAGGACGTCGGGCAGCTCGTGGCGCCACTGTAGCATACGGTGGTGTATTGTTTCAATCGACTCAAACCTATTACTTTGTCTCTTCCGTCCGAGGAATGCACCCATAACTCTGTAGAGGCGGAACTTGTGTTGGTGATAGAGGATCAGGGGTCTAGCAGGGATATGGGTTTGGCCATCGATGTCAATATCGGAGATCATCTCGACTTGGCAGTCAGAGTCGTCAATAATACAGGGGCGCCCGAACGCAACGGCGGCATATCTATTGATGAAAGCCCTAGTTAGCGTACATACCTATAGACATGAACAAATCGTGTTTCTAGGGCCTTACTTACTTGTCAAAGACTTCCAATGTCCACCAAGTGCGTCGCTTAACTTCTCGCGCTAGCTGAGACGCGTCTTTCCAGAAGCTCTCTCGGTGTAAACCAATGACCTGGGCGATCTTGACTCCCATGCCACAAATACCTAGTCCAGTTGTCGGCCGCGTGTAAAATATGAAGCTCCCAAGCAAGATACATATTTGAACAGTCTCTACAGTCTGGCATCCAACAATCTGCAAGAACTTTGTCTCGATAACAGCAATAAGATCCAGGGAAAGTTGCCGGTACTGAGGACTCATCTGATTATCAGGATCCTTGAGTGCTGCGTAATGTGCTCCTAGCGCTACTACGAGGAGCCATGCCCAATAGAATGTTGTATCTTGGTATTTGATCTGAGTTTGTTGCAACATCTCGGCGTACCTATGGCGAAAGGTCTCTTCGTGGAATACCATCATGAACCAGTTCACGGAACAGAAGAAGCTGTCGACCAAGTGTTCCACGATATGGTCCGCAGGTAGTTCCACGCCTACTACGTTACGCCAATGCTTGGCAGAGAGCGTGGTGTTGGCATTGGGGAGCTTCGTTCCGCCGGGCAGTGAAGAGGTATCGTGGCGCAAGTCCTGGTTTGAGCCATTCCCGCCTATCATCTGGCATTATCGTACAGGTCTTAGCTCGTGCTCCTGTGTATGGAAATTTTGCTCTGGACCTACGAGAGTACTTAGGTCGACGATATTAGACTCCGGGAGTATAGGTGAGCCTGAAGCCCCAACATATCTACTCCTGGAATTAGTCTGGTCAGATGAGGATAACGTGATGTCCCCTGATGCCAGGTCGCGAGGTATACACTGAGCACCCGCGCGGATACAGTGTACGCAAGGCCTCTCCGAATCGCACTGCGAATTGGTCAGCGAAAGAAGTGACGAGATTGTGGGTCATAGAGGATACGAACCCCGAGCTTGCGCTTTCGACAGCGTTCGCAAGCCGAAGAGACTTTTTGTCGCTTCCTTAGGGATGCAGACATCGTGGGATCTTGTGTCAAAGGACTGACTTGGACGTGATGGTTTCGACAGAAGAGCTTAGTCGGATGCTCCATCTGGTTAAGGGTCCGTCCGTGGCTCTATACCCCTCATTTCCCCCACAGTGGCCGGGCGGTGACGGAGCTCACTATGCCGTTTATGTACGGTACGACCCAGCTGTTACTCAAAAGAAGCACAGACTCAGTGGATTGACTGAAGATAGATTTTGACGGTGGAATGCAGGAAATTATGGAAGAGGAAGAATGCCTTCTCACCTACCTTGATTAGCTGTCTTCAGTATTTTCTTACGATTTGGGAGAGGGCATGGGTACTGATCTAACAGCTAAACATCAAACAGTCACATGCAAGCCACCTAACTTTCCCACTAAATAAGCTACAATTTAGTTGCACTCAGCGGAGCAAAGGTCATAGGAAATGAAACTGGTATGGTAACGGGCGTGGCAGTAGCCTCATTTACAATTTGTGTTAGAACCTAACTAGGTAGCCCTTCCTACGATAAGCGCACTTTTCCTTCGGCTGTTTCGAGACCCTACTTGTTGACCTCCTCCAGCAGCGTCTTGGCAGCCAGCTTGCCCAAGTTATTCGAAGCCAGCGGCGAATCGCCTGTCAACAGCAGACGGTCCCTATGACATTCACCAGAAATAGTCTTGTTAATCGGCGTGACCCCGAGCTTCTTCAGTCGCTCACCAACCAGCCATTCCATCTTGCCAGGGATATAGCCAATGTCGATATTAGCACCCTGGTCTAGAGAGTCAGGGAACACATCGATGCTGTAACCCTCATAAATAAACTCGGAGCCCTCAGGCTTGCCAACGTCCGCAGCGAGAATACTAGCAGGCCCGTGGCAAAGCGTGATAAAAAAGCGATCGTTGGCGTGAGCCCAGCGGAGTACGTCACCGACTGTCTTGCTAAAAGGTATGCCGTTGAGAACGCCGTGACCACCGGGAATAAAGACTGCCAGGTAAGGAGTATTTTGATTAAACCCCTTGCCGTCTTTACCATTCCAGACCTCAGACAGATTAAGCGGGCTGCGAAGCTTCTGCTTGTACTTGTCGTAAATTGACTTCACAGCCTCATCCTCCTTAGGAAAAGCCCACATCTCAAGCTTGACTGGATCTCCCGAGAGAGTAGCCACATCGATGTCGAAGCCAGCAGCGTCAAGATGATACATAGGCAGAAGCATCTCGACTGGGTGGTTGCCAGTGGAAAAGAACTTGCCGTCTGCCATCTTGAGATAGCGCTCCTGGGTGCCGATCATGAGAATCTTCCACTTGCCGCCGGTGTATTTGTTGGGATAGTCGGCGCCGTCAAAGTCTGTTTTGGCGGTAACATACTGCGTGAGGGAGAAGGGTGAGGGGAAGTAGGCGTCAGCTTCCGCCGTGTCACGGACGGGAGTCTTATCGTCTTGTTTGGACATTGTGATGAGTTGTAGAGTCAGGTGTTTGAAGAATTGGTGCAGATAGTTGATTAGATGACTGAGATGACTTGAAGGCGTAAGCTTAATAGTTGTTGCGAATCAGTTCGGAACGGTTGGAAAGTGTCTTCTTATAGCTGTTAAAGCTTTACGTACGTGGCGGGCTCCGCGGTGAGGAGTACTGCATATTGCTGAACGATAAGGTTTGACTTAATAGTTAGCTACCTTGTCTAGTCCCTCGATTTGAGCTACGGATAGATCGCTATTGGCTAGGCTTGCTTACCAACTCCGTCGGAGATACCATTAGCGTTCCGACGGAACCAGGGGTGTAAGACGGAGGGGTTCACAGGCCAATCAATCATCCAGGCTCTATGCCGTGTCTTAGTCCCCCGCAACAATGCGAAACCGAGCTCTTGACGGAACTTCCCTCATTACGTCAATGGTTTTCGGCATATAATACATCTGTAAGCCCCTCGATAAGTCATCTGAGCTTCTTTTCAGAGTTCACAAGACGACATAGCTGACACGTAACGCCTTAGAAATGACTACTGATTACAAGTTTGAAGGATGGATGGGTGAGGATGAACGATCAGCGGAAGGGAATATGGTTTGGCAAGAGTATGAGCCGAAGAAGTGGGAGGAGACTGACGTTGATATCCGCATTACCCACTGTGGTATTTGTGGCTCTGACATTCACGTCCTCCGTTCTGGCTGGGTAAGTTTGAACGAAGGTTGTTGTTACGTGAGAAACCACTGATCAATGAATTTTTACTATAGCGTCAAGCTCCATACCCGGTCGTTGTAGGCCACGAGATCGTCGGCGTCGCTGTTCGGGTTGGCAGCCAAGCTGAAGGCGGCATCAAAGTCGGCGACATCGTCGGTGTCGGTGCTCAATCCGACGCTTGCCTCAATCGCAAGTTGGGTGATGACAACAAGGAGCGCCCTGGCTGCAATGAGTGCGCCTCTGGAGAAGAGAATTACTGCGCCCGCATGGCCCCAACGTACGGCTCAAAGTTCCTATCCACAGGCGATAAGACACAGGGTGGATATGCTCGTTATCACCGTTGTCCTTCGCACTTTGTCTTCCGCATCCCCGAGGGTGTTGCACCAGAGCACGCGGCGCCGCTTCTTTGCGGTGGCGTAACTGTCTATTCCCCTCTTAAGCAATTTGGTGCCGGGCCTGGTAAGAAGGTCGGTATCGTCGGCGTTGGAGGTTTAGGTCACTTTGCTGTTCTCTTTGCTCGTGCGCTTGGGGCCGATGAGGTTGTAGGTATCTCCCGTAGAGAGAGCAAAAGGCAGGAAGCCATGGATCTTGGATGCACAGATTATATCGCAACGGCGGATGAGGAGGGATGGGAAACGAAGAATTCTCGTAGGCTTGACCTCATCATCTCAACTGTCTCGTCTCCCAAGGTATGCTGCCCCTTCCAGATCAGGTCGATTGACCACTAATGGGCTTTACTACAGATGCCTCTCGCTGATTATATCGGCCTCCTACGGCTAGACGGCACTCTCGTCCAAGTCGGGCTTCCTGAAGGCCAACTCCCATTCCGACCTGGCAGTCTCACCGGCGCACGCCGTAGAATCGCCGGCTCAAGCATTGGATCGCCAGCTGAGATCAAAGAGATGCTGCAGCTGGTCGCAGATAAGAAGGTCAAGCCTTGGGTTGAAACGCGTCCTATGTCTGAAGCAAATCAGGCCATTGTTGATTTTGAGGCTGGCAAGCCGCGATTTCGCTATGTTTTAGTTAACTAGGATTTATCTAATTACTCTCTGTAATCACAATAAGGCTGTTTAATAGTACTAAATATAATATAAAGTATTTTTATCATCAAATTTGATTAATATATTTACTTTTAAGTTTACAAATACTAATAATAATTATCTACTTATTTTATAGAGTTAATAAGGCTTAGTACTCTTAATATATGTAATATATATAACTAAAGCTAATTAATAACACTATTAAGGCTATTATAAGTATTTATATTTAGCTAGCTAGGAGCTTTAGGTGACTATTATAAGTATGAGACAGGGGTTTTATTAAAACTATACTACCTTCTAAGCAGGATGTTATATATATCTAAACCAATGAGTCATACTAGTGTGGCGCATCTATTATTGAAATGGTGCCTTGAGCATCTTCCTGTTCACTCTTATCAATAAGAAATCAATAATTGCGCTCCAACGAGATGTGGTATTGTTAACGGGGAAGTGGGAACGCTCTGGCCAGCTTCCTTTAATGTGGCTTCCAACTATACCCGGAGTTAAGGTTGGCGATAATCTTATGTCCAGGACCGGACAACCAACAAAAGTAACAACCGGTGCCGATATCAATGTGTATTAAAGTACCATGGTCTGTAATTATCCTTTAAATATTTTCATTTATTTAGCCTTTAACTGCATTTTGCTATTTAACTCCATAATACCGCAAACCTCTTCCCCATCATGTCTTCAACTACAGAAACGCTGAATCGATCTGCGGTACTGCCTCACCTCAAGGCTCATCCCATGATCATTACCTCCTCATCAGTTCCTGTTCCAACTGGGAATGAGATACTGATTCGTGTACGAGCCGTTGCTATCAACCCAGCCGACCACGCTGTTCAAAAGCTCGGCATTGTCATCAAACCCGAGTTCTACCCTTACACCAACGGTACCGATGTGTCTGGAGAAGTCGTCTCTGTTGGGCCTGATCAGGTGAGGTTCAAGCCTGGAGACCGTGTAGTGGGCCATGCGATGGCATGGCAGAAAGGCGAGAACAAGTATGGGGCCTTCCAAGATTACTCGATCATGGTTGAGCCTATGGTAGCCAAGATCCCATATCGCATACCTTTCAAGGAAGCAGCAGTTCTTCCGATGGGCCTCGCAACATCATCTGCTATGCTGTTCAGTCCAACTTTGATGGGCCTCGATCTACCCATGGCTGGAACCGAGATGAACTCCAAGGGGAAAGTCGTGGTAGTTTGGGGAGGTAGCTCAAGTGTTGGGTCGAATGCCATCCAGACTGCGAAAGCAGCTGGGTATATCATTGCGGCTACGGCGAGCGAGCATAACCACGGGTTACTGAGAGAGATGAACGTGGACTATGTCTTTGACTACAAGAAAGATGGCATTGCGGAAGAGATTATCAACACTTTGAGCGGCATCGGCGATCTTGCAGGAGTTTACTGTGCTGTATATTCGGATACTGCCATTACGGCTTGTGCAACAATTGCAGACAGACTTCAGGGAAAGAAATGTCTGGGAACTATACTTCCTCCTGGTTTGCCGGTCCCTGGAACGATACCAGACGGCGTGCAAGTTTTAATCAATGACCATGTTCTTCCGGGATCGACCGAGACTGGGAAAAGAATATGGGTTGATTGGCTTCCAGGAGCTCTCGAAGATGGGACCCTGATGTGTATGCCCCATCCTGAGGTTGTTGGCAAAGGGCTTGAGGAAATCCAGGACGCTGTAGATGCGATTGGCAAAGGCGTGAGTGGAAAGAAGCTAGTAGTCGAGCTTTAGATTATATATAAGGCAAAGCGATAGCGCCTAGTGCTGCTAGGATAACCTTTTTTTTTTTTTTTTTTTTTCAGGTCTCCCATTAGTCTGAGTATGTAAAAGCTGACGAGGGAGCCCTTAGGGTTAGGAGACTTAGGATATAAAATTAAGGGTAAAATAAACTTATTAAAGGTATATTAAATTATTTTAAACTTGTATAAGTACCTTCTTGACTTAGAATTAAGACCTAGAGCTTATTTCTATCCTTAGCCTGGCTGGCATTTCATTATCTAAGCGGCAAATGCCCTTCAAGATAACACTACAATGCTCTTGGCTGACTTCAACCTCTGAGTCTGGTCGATCTTTGAATAATTATGATGTTGCATTACGCAATATCTATTCCATGTCAGCATCTGTCACAGACATCCCATAGTCCTTTTAGCTCACCGCTCCAAGACAAACATCGCGAACTGTCTCTACAACCGTTGAGATCAGTCTCAACACCGAGTCTCCCTCAATGGGGGCCTCCATCTTTAGATTCAAAGATGCTGTAGCCGCATATGGGCTTTTGGAATAATTTATATCCTGGCCAAAGCGAATCTCCGTTCTTCTTAGGAAAGCCCAGCTCCGGGGATTGTAGGCGTATCCCAATGTGGGCTCGCAACGTGTGTCCGCCGGTTAGATCAATTCCGGAGGCCACTGAATTCACATGCGTGTGAATGTGGGAAGATGAGCTCATGCTAGAGCTGGATTCTTTGCATGCAGTGTTGAGATGCAGACTCCTCCCGAGAACGGGTTGAAACAACAGCCCGCCTTATTAGCAACGCCCTGTTGACGCACAGCCACAATCAAATCTGCCTTGGGCGCCAAACGCCTCGAGACTATTGGTTGCCTATTCACATTTAATTGTACCTGTGAAACTTGGCATCCTCAAATATTATCTAGATATTAAAATGACCTGCATGGTGCCTCAGGAATTAGTAGTATATCATACAGTTTGAAATGCCTTACATACAGCAGGGCCTTATTGACCGTCTTGGAAAGTAGTCTCTTGTCGCATGTCAGCATGGAAGATATGTAATTCACAGTCATCAACCAACGAACTTTGTGCCTTGCTCAGCCTGATTCTGCGGCCTCATTTTTCATGCAACCCCCGCATCTCCTCTCAACTGAACTTCTCTTCTTCATCTCCTTTTCACCCCGACTGTTTCCGAGAACCTTGGTACCATACGAAAGCTCCTCTGACCGAAAAAGCTGATATTAAAATGTCTGGCGCTGAAGCTGCACTCCTCGGAGTGGGCATTCTCTGCAATGCGATGCAGATCATGACCTTCGCCAAGGACTCCATCCACGTCTATCGCAACATCCGAGATGGTCGAGCTCCTGACCCAAAACTGGACTCATACCTGAAGAATGCGAAGGCTTCTTTTGACGAGATGAACCAAACTGCCGCACAAATGGGGCCACTGGGCCAGACTCAGCAGCAGATCTTTGATGTTGGCAAAAAGGTCCATGACTGCGTGGACGAGCTGCAACAGCAGTTTGCCAAACTACATGTTGACGAAACGTCAAAAAGAGGGCTTCTTGGCAAAATGGCTGCGTCAAGGAAAAGCGCAGCAGCACTATGGCGTGGAAAGGAACTTCAAGACGCTGAGAAGAACCTACAGCGACATGAACAGCTCCTGCATTGCCTCCTCCTAGATCGTGTGTGCAGTCAATTTCAAGCTGCTGAGATCACCTCCTTGACATCCTTCCAGCATCTCCAAGGGGCTTTACAAAGCATCATCTCACAGCTGGTAGAGGGCTCCACCAAGGTTTCAGACCTGGTAACAGATTTCTCTTCTAACATGAGTGATCGACTTGTTGAAGAGCATGCAACGACGCGAACTGCCATTGAAGAACATGTAACGTCAGCGGAGAATACAATTCGCCAGAATATTTCTCAATCGATCAATCAGCTTCGTCAGGAGCTGCTCCAGCGCGAGCAGGACAAAGCTTTCGAGAAGCAACACGAGCAACTTCTATCAAGTCTACGGTTTCCAGAAATGAACGGCCGAAAGAATCATATATCGGACAACTATCCTGGAACCTTTGGTTGGATCTTCGATCGACATAGGTCGCTGCATTTAAGTCGCGGCTCGTCTTCTGAGCCTGGCCATGATGGTCAAGTGTCTGAAGATACCCAGGCTAGCGAAATGGATGGCCGTCGCTGTCCGAAGTGTGTCGAAACTACCAAACGGCCTGGCTTTGACTGTTTTGCTGGCTGGCTAGAGTCAGATTCAAGCCTGTTTTGGATCAGTGGCAAGCCAGCCTCTGGCAAAAGCTCTCTCGTGAAGTTTCTTGCTTTCAATAATTTAACAGTAGACCATCTCAGATCATGGCGCTCCAATGTGCAGATCCTTACGCACTTCTTCTGGAAGCCAGGTCAGCTATTACAACAAAATGTGGAG
>JABFMM010001033.1:0-13602 GCA_013623845.1 Fusarium foetens | reverse complement strand
AGTATAGCTTTATTAAATAATACTAGCCCTTTAATAAGACCCTAATATATATTATAGTATTTATTTTCTCTTTATCTTAAAAAAAGGCCTATTTATAAAAAAGTCAACAGAATGTGTTTAAATACTAGGGTCGTGCTTGGTTGGAGTGACGAGATGTGAAGAAGAAGTCGTTGGTCCTGTAAGTGTTGGTCCTGACCTGGTTGGTGGGATGGCGAGAAAAAAGGCTGGTACACGTGACGTAAGCGCAGGGATCGTCACAGGCCAGGTGCGCTTGGGTCCTTTTATCCCTGCAGCAGTGGCGGCGTGACGTGGAGATGGCGGCATCTGAGCCGTCCCCCTGAGTCCTGGCGAAACGGGGCTGTTCACGAATACAAAGCCGTTCTGCAAGAGGGCTACAGGGGCTCCTTCGTTCCGATCGGCAGGGTTGTGGATCTCCAGATAAAAGGGCTCAGAGCAGCAGACAGGTTTATTATAAACAAAGCCATCGTCGCGGCTTGCAGCTCTGCAGAGCGCAAATCAAAGCGTTTTATATGAATATACGTATCAAGGAATAAGGCTTAGACAAGGCCACCTTTTGCTAACTATATAATGTGAAAGTAAGATAACAAAGGAAAGTATGGCCTATCTGGAGTTGCTATATAATTAAAGGGATAGGGCAGCAAATAGCAGCATCTGTGACCTATTAACTATTATCGCCAGAATGCGATACTGGACTGTTACTAGAGATCTTGGAAGACGAGCTTGCGAATTCCATCCGATCCTCCTCCTTTTTCTGACGCAGCTTGAGCCAACCCAACATGTCTCCAAGTTTATTGGCTTCGGAAGATGTTTAGAGCTAACTCGTAACCGATAAGACTTGAGGCTCTATGATCGGCATGCATATGTCAACCAGGGTTTAAGGATTACCAACCTATCGGTAAATTGGCTTGTGCAATGCCGTCCGGAGTTAGCTAGGGGTCTTGAAGGGTGGGCTATTTTCGACCTTGCTCTTTTCTCAGAAGCAAAAACTACAATCGTCCATCGATCGACAACCTGCCACTGTTCCCAGTTATCGATATTCCTCAATTTCGCATACGTTGACAGCCTCTTTATATTACGGCTAGGTTCACCGTAAGCTCCTATAAGCAGCTGTGCGCCCCACCGTAATTGCTACAATAGCGATTATTGGCCCACTCTCTTGCCCTATGGCGCAGTGGTTAGGGGCGACCATTGCACTGTGGGTATGTGGAATAGGCCCTAGCCTTATCATTTTTGAGGCTGCATTCACATTCGTGCGCCACAACTGATGCCCTCAACCAATGCCCTGTTGGTTCAAATACGTCGCTAGTTACCTCGACAGGTAGGAAGAACTGAGCTGAGACCACGGTAGGGTGATTCTTCAAGAGACAACATTAATCGGATGGCTTCCGTCCAATTAGAAATTGATTACGCCAAGAACCATGTTCCTCTCATGTTACACAGACCAATTAATTGGCTTGAAGAACTCCCTGGCTCATGGATGTACCCAACTTACGAGGAAGCGTGGCCCTGATTTGCTCAACATAAGGTTTTAACTACTTGATGGTGTCCGCGTTAGCGCCCGCCTGTCTGGTCAAAACGGCACGTATCATCCGTAAGCCGTTAGCCGTTCGCAAGTTTTACTCCAAATAGAAATAGATCGTCACTGTCGCCGAGTTTATGGCAGAAGCGGCATCTTTATGCGCATCACACGAATGCGTCCAGATAGGTTGCTAACGTAACTATTTCTACGCAACTCAAGGGGGCAAATGCATAACCTATAAACAATCATGGCAACTATGTAGTGCGCTGGTATTCTGGTAGTATACAAAGCCGACTTATCATTGTTTATAGTAATAAGAAATGCAAGTTCACTCGCCTTCACTATCATGATATTCGCCTCTTTTTCGAAAATATACATAAGAAATAAACCATCGTTAAAATCTCTCAGTTGTCAGTTTTCTCCTCTTCTTATTTTTCTCTTGTCTCGCTTGGCGCTTTACGTTGTACTTCCAGGTTACCAGCCTGGAGGTGAGTGGATTAAGGGATGAGCACGCACGCACACATGCGCACACATGCATGGATCCGGATCGGGAAGTAGAGTGGGAAAAAAAACACCCTGAGAAAATGGATGGCTGACTATCAGTTGGGATAGTAAATCGAAGCCCCTGACTAGTTGTTGGATGCAGAAATGGTCAAGTTCTCAAATCCCATGAGCTTGGGCCGAGCGACAGTTTGTTCCTTCCCGCTTCTTGTGGTTGCATTGCGGTTTTAAGACTACGCGTGAGCTGCATGAAGATAAGAAAAGAAATTGGGGCGCATAACGGCATTTGCCGACTAGGCCATTTAAACACTCAGATGGTCTTATGTCGTAAAAGCCACCAGACCACACGGCCAAAAGTGTAAGGTCCCTACGGGCTCTCCACATTACCAACACAAATTGCTGGTTCTGCTCGATTACAACTGACATTGGCTCGTATGCCCGCCATAATCCTCCATTTTAGTCTGCAGTGCCAACTCCAATTAAGATTATAACAGATAAAGGCGTTATCGCGGCGATACAGAGAGGGGTCTTGCTAGTGCCACAACGCCAGGTCTAGATACAATTGGGAGACCCACGTATTCTGGGCCCTGCCATCATTTATGATCAGACCTCTTTCCCGTCATCATCCCATCATTTCCGCCACAAACCATTGTTACAAGGGTGGGGTTTTCGCCAGATTGGGTCGAATTAGGCCCAAATAGGCCTTAGACCAAGTTTAGACACTCTCGCTAGCCAGTGGGTTAGCATCGTGGCGTCCCCCGACTCGCAATACAAGGAGCCGAAGGTTCGAACGCAGAGGAAGAGAGCAAGTTTAGCTAATCCCGTCCATCTCATGCCATTCTAAACTATAACTTCTGAAGCCGCCTGTACATAGACTTTAATATGTCCTTCAATACAGGAGTACAATAAACTGTAGCCATATGGACCATGGGCGTGGTAGTACAGCACTATGTACGTCTGAGGATAAATGCGCCCTAAAACGAAAACCGATCTCGAGGACCGTGCGGACCGTGCGGACCGGCCCTGAGCACCGACCCAACTGTGAACTAAATAACGGTTGCTCTAGCCCCTCCTCAATGGCGGCCAATACTAAACTTGGAGGTACGCAGATCATGCCATCTTAGTACTGCATAAGCCAGTCTTCGGCAAATAAGTCGATATATCACATGAGCGGTGGGCTTTTGGACTACGTGTCGGGTCAGTAATGCTTGAGTACGTCGAAGTATATGTGAATGATTGGTATTCCTTAACTGCAAGGCTTGACTGATATATGTGAGGCTTGAAACATTCAGCATAAAGGTGCAAGCTATGACGATACAAGGGATTCCGGGGAGTCGGTTTCGACGTTAATGTCCGCTAACGGAACTCCAGATTCTGGACCTAACCCCCAGAGAAGCAAATAGTTAGACCACAGCTGCTTTTGAGACAGGAGGGTTGGTTGTGATGTATCAGCCCCTTCAAGTGAGAATACCCCTTTCCATGGCTCACTCTCGAAGAGGGGTTCTTCTTGATACCCGTCAGAAACACATATATCTGCCCAGTCCGCGTGCAAATAACTCACCAGATCAGTTTATATTAGAAGAACTTGGTCGTCCTCTTTCTGCTTGCTACTTAATTGCATATGAATATTCTTCGTCCTCCTAATATGACCAGCATCACCAACCAGCTAAGCGGATTGTTGAGCCTCAAGTGGGTTCGCAAGTATCTCCAAAAGGGCCGCACTACAAGCCTACATAGGGAGGGTAGCTCGCAGAAGTGCGACTGCCAATGCTCTGGATACAAAGTCCTGGGGTCAGGTAGCTCTAATGGATCCGCATCTGGTACTATTGATGACCAAACCGAACCCGTGAGGCCCCACGAGGAGGCCTACCAGTACCACCAACCCTCCGCTAGGAGCTGGGAAAACCCCATGCCTGGCCTTGAGGAAACCAACGAAAGCATCAATCCCCGCCTCAAAAAGCAACATCCTGCCTTTCTGTTCCCTGCCAAACTTGATTTGCTGGGGCCGCCATTACCACCACCCCCAAACAAGCCGCTTCCTGAAATCCCGTCACAAGCTCGACCCCATAAAGTGCCAGATAAGATTGGCCGAAAAAGACAGAATCCTCGACCTCCTACTTGGAACCTCGCAAATACTACACAAAGAACTACAGCAAACTACTCCCCCTTCCCAAAGCTTGCCATGGTACCTCCTCCAAGGGGTTCATCCCTTCAACATTCGTCACCGCCCTATATGAAAACCCACAAATCACAGAGAACATCTTACGCCAATACCACTGTCACCGAGCAACTTCATCGACATGTCGCTGAACCCTATCAAGACACCTCTATGGAGAGTGCTGTCAAGGAGCTTGGCGATGTACCTATTGAAAGGCCCTTGCCACGGGATACCAGGAGCCCTTCACTTCAGAAAAGGGTTACAGGGTCGGAAATTGCACCTTGTGGGCGAGACTCTATTACCTTAAGAAGTAGTAGATCACTAAACTACCTTTCTATGCACAAATGCGAACCTTGTTCCAGGTTTACCAAGAAATCGGTGCCGAACCTTCGTAGAGCAGCCAAATATGAGCCTCTGCAACTTTACCAATACCCAGAGGCCCCTAGGTCTCTCACACTCGCGCAACCTTATTAGCTTGGTACTCATATATTTAATACAGAAACGGGGCCAGTTCCCGATTTTCGTGCAAACATATCTCTCTATTCTAGCAAGGTTTATGTCACCTCAGAACGGGGCCCGTTCCTGATTTTGACTCTCAACAGTGATCTAGAAACGGGGCCAGTTTCTACATTACGCGTTCCGTGCCAACCATGCTAATTCCATTGAAATCGAAATACGAAGTACCTTATCTCTTTAACCAGCATAGAGCTGCAACAGGTCACTTGCCCTATGTTGCTTAGGTAATCGCACTGGTATAAGCAGTTAATAAAAGGTTTCCCGCATGCCTTTTTCGCAAAATACCATACAAACTAGCTCAAATCAGTCTCAAAGAGAACCATAAGCCCTTCTTTAATTCCAGTTCAGATATAAGATAGCTATTATAGTTTCGATAATCATAGCTTCAACACGCACTTACAGCGGGGCCCTAAACCCTCACCCTAGCCTTTTCAACTTCCCATCAAGCCTCGCGGAGAACGTTGTTGCATCTCTTTTGCTAGATGATAAATTCACCCCGGAGTACGTACCGTCATATAAGTCACACATTGCCGAGAGCTACAGCCATGTCACCACATTTCTCCAAAAGCATGGCATTCCCTATCGAGAGTCTGATGCTTCTTTGTGTATGATGGTAAATCTAGCGACAGTGGGAAGTGGTAAATCCATGACTTACGATGAGATAAGGCATTATCTCAGGCGTTAGCTATCGAAGTGATGAGTCCTGCTGGTTTAGAATAGTTATCACACATCCTAAGCATGTACTGGACGAGGGCTTGCAACGGATTATACAAATACTTTGAAATACTAGAAAGTACTTATAAGAAGCCTAATTAAGCCTTAAATAAGACTGTCTAGATCTTATGTAACCTCTTTTAGTTTTGTAAACACTGTTGGTGTGATTTTGAAGCGGGGTAGCTTGCTTGGATATATTCTTGACCCTTGGGTTCTACTCCTTAGCATAGAGCAAAACTTAGCATGTAAATTTTACTTTGACAGTCTCATCGACTTCTCGGCTGCAGTAAGAATTGCAGTGGTGTATGCTGATCTAACTCCAAGCTTCTCCAACTCGAGTAGCGCCCTGATCGAACATCCTCCTGGTGAAGCAATATTCTCCCGTAGCACACTTGGGTGATTTCCAGCAGGGACTAATCCCAACATTCCGATCGCGCTGCTAACAACCATCTTGGTGGCTTCTGGTCGCTTCACGCCTTCGGCAACAGCGGCGTCGAGCAGACCGTCCACAGCCAGCAAGAGCAGCGAACCTGCACAACCGACCAACACAGCAGATATGTCGAAGTTGCTCTCGGGAATTTCCTGGGCCTCTCCTACCTGGCTAAATACCCAAGCTGTAAGATCCTTGTTTTCATCACAGAACGATGCCTCGCTGACCGTATACAGAGTCACAGCCTGGCGAATCTTAGCGGCCATGTTGGGCATGGCACGGACAGCCTGAACTGGAATCGAGTCCCCCTGTTCAAGTGCCAGTCGGTTAAGCTCCTTGATTGAAACACCTGCCATAATACTAATGACCAGCTTTCCCCGCAAGGCCTCCTTGATGCCGGGAGCGGCAAAGACCTCCTCTCTCTTAACGGGCTTGAAGGCCAGGATGACCACATCTGCTTGCTCGACAGCGCGGACATTATCCTTTGCGAGGATCACTTCAAGCTTTGATGAGTGCTCTGACAGCTCTTTTTCGACTCGCTGCTTAGAAACTTTGGTACCGACGGTGGTGATAAGACGCTCTATGGAGTAGGCGTTGGTGTTCGTGATGGGCGCAAGGAGACCTGCGGTAAGAGCACCGCCAAGGTTGCCTTGAGGACTACGTCAGCAAGTTGTACTTAGGGCGTGACATGGGGAGACTTGCCGCAGCCGAGCAGGGCTACTGTTAGAGATTTCGGGTTAGTCATGGTGCTGATGGTGGCCTGGTATTTGCTCTTGGACGTCTATAGGTAACAGCTACAACGAGTGTTTAAGACAGAAAATAGCCGAATGATATTGAATTTATCATTATATTCCGGAGTCGGCTATCCTTCATTTCCCCCACCTGCATAATGCTGACAAAGTCCGGCCCGAGATTCGTTTGCCGGCCCGAGACTGCGGAACCGCTATCCGTTGATTATAACGCTGCAGTGACTCGGAACCAGTGCCGTCGACGATAGAGGTACGCGTTGACTCTAGATATCGACGTTTCTTTGTTAAGGGAGAGCAATGCTTAGCTACTCTGGGAATAGATCCCTATTGACCTCAGAATCAACATCCTTGATACGAGCTCTCTGTGCAGCCAAGATATTATGGGGAACTGGCATCATGATGATAGAGTCAAGAGCAGCTACGATTTACTTTGAGTTCTCAGATTGAGAAGTCATTGTCTGCAAATATGCGTCCTTGTGCCCTTTCGCAATACTGCAACTTGTTCCGATATACGGCGATTATTTAAGACCTGGATGATCTTAGGCAATATTGTGACGCTCTATGGTGTGAGTGATAGAGTTTACTGTTTGTTTGGTTATAATATTCGCTGAGGTTTAACGAGATTTGTGATTGCTTAGGTTACATACTTTCCATTTTGTCGAGAAAAACGCTCTTCAAAATTGAGAACCATGTTCGCAGCAAAAGACATGAAGGCAAGGCCGAATTGGATGTGATTGAGATGGTAAACTATTTGGCATGCAGGATTCAATTATATCTAGTACTAGCTCTATAAAGGTATGCTTTATGCCTCTCAAGATGCATAGTGCCGCATAAGTACAGGTCCAGTGCCAAATCTCTCGAATTGCGATACGCTAGTTTTGAATCATTGGTCACGAGGTCCATTGATCTTAGAAATGTACAGTGCTTGATGTCTTCCACTACTCGGCGGTATGGCAGACACTCAATGTGGTGCTGCCGGATACGAAAGAGTCCTTGATACATCGAATGCTCGAGAACCGGAGCAGCACGTTGACCGAGTTGGCTTTGCTAGAATGAAGGTTAGTCGCTATTCCGGGGAGCGGTCAAAATAGATTCAGTGACAGCACTTACTCGTTTGTGCCCGAAGATCGAGCACCTCCAAAGGGGTTGGCACCGATGACGGCTCCCGTACACTTGTCATTGATGACAAGCATGCCGACCGAGTCCCTTAGTCTGTCGGAGGCGATTTGAACAGCATATCTATCACGAGAAAATACGGCGCCTGCCAGCCCATACTCAGTGGTCCTATCAATAAGGTCACAGACATCCTCAAAGCCAGTTGGCAAGGCATCGTCGTAGGTTTGGACAGCAAACAAAGGGCCGAATATCTCCTTGGTCATGAGATCGCTCTCACCGCTTTGGTCGGACGGGTTGACTTCGAAGATGGCAGGCTGGAGGAAGAATCCCTTACTGCCGTCCTGCCTGCCGCCGTAGATGAGCTCATGGCCTTCCTTTTTCGCCTGCTGAATGAATTCACCAAAGCGGTTGAACGCTGCCTCAGAAACGATGGGGCCCAAGGGGTGATGAATTTGTTTAATATCATCACCGTATGTGAACTTGGCGGCTTCCCTTAGCAAAGACTTCTTCAAGTCGCCCTTCTCCCAAAGGGATTTGGGAACGAAAAGGCGTGACAAGGCACTGCACTTTTGACCCTGGAACTCATAAGCCGACCGGACAGCGGCCGAGGCTAGCCAGTCAACATCGTCAAAAGAATTGTGGACAAGGTGAAAGTTCTTGCCACCGCTCTCTCCCACGATGCGGGGGAATGTCTTGTAAGTGGCGGTGTTAGTACCGATTTGGGAGGTCAAGCTTCTCAAGACGGCTGAGGAGCCGGTGTAGTGAAGTCCAGAGAAGTACCGGCTAGCGAGCGCGGGCTCAACCACAATCTTAGGATCTGCTACTGGTAAAAACTGGACAACACCGCTAGGAAGCCCAGCCTCCTCGAAAATCCGGTAGAGAAGGTAGTTAGACAAGACTGCCATAGGAGACGGCTTCCAGAGTATCACATTGCCTAGGATGGCCGGCGTGAAAGCAATGTGTGCGCCCAGGGCGGTGAAGTTGAATGGTGAGATAGCAAGTATAAAGCCCTCTAGAGGCCGGTAGTCCAGGCTACTGTATGCTGAGTCTGTTTGTTTGGGAGGCTGTTGCTGGTAGAGCTGGTGACAGAAATAAACGTGAAAGTTGAGGGTGTCGATAACTTCAGCAATGCAATCGCCCTCAGCCTGTCCGCACGTCTTTCCTTGCCCGATCATGGTAGCAGCCATGATCTTCCATCGGTATTTGCCCTCGACAAGTTGGGCCGCGCGCTTATAAACGGCTGCTCGCTGGCTGAAGGGCAAGCTGGCCCATTTTTTCCTGGCTGCAAGAGATCCAGCGATGGCCTTCTCAACGGTTTCTTGGTCGGCTTCGTGGTACTCTGCCAAAGGAGCTCTTCGGTTCCAAGGGTTGACTTGGTAGCTCTTACGGCCGGAGTAGATTCTCTCGCCATTGACGATAGTTGGAATTTTAAAGATACTTTTCTCCGCTTCGGCTAGGGCTTCCTTCAAGAGCCTGCGCTCCTCGGAGCCTGATGCATATGAAAGCTGAACGAGAGATCTGTCAGTGATGATATCATAAAGGGACAAGCTGATAGAAAGAACTCACACCACCAGCGTTAGCTGGCTCGGGGTAAGGAAAAGTAGACATTGTCCGTACTGTCTGACCTTTTTGCTGTGATGATAAGGTATAAGAGCTGAATCGACTACAAACTGGCTGTGACTTTTGGAGTGGTCTTGCTATCAACCTCGTCTAAATAGCATGGATGGTACATTGTTTCTACTGGTGACCTCGGGCCAGACTGGCAATATAACTGGAGACAAGGAAGTCAATACGGCGCTAGCATCCGGTCCGAGAACTCGGATGACGTGGCATTAAATTCGGATATAGGCTCCGCGTGAATCAAAGTTTCCCCGCATGCATTTGGCACCATCCTCTTCGATCCCGATTGCTCTCTCCATGTCGTCTTAACGGTCATGAGACACAAAGTCAGTTTGGGCGGTTAGCAGGCAATTTCAATTGATCTCCGTTGGAGCCCGTGGAGGCCATATTGCCGTCAGAGCTAAGCAAGCGAATCTGTATGTAAAGATGATTCCCTAGGCTAGCGCGCATCATCAGCAGCTTATTTATTTGGAAGAGGCTTGCAGATTCCGACATCAGCTACAGTATCCTTTGTGATATCTATAACGATAGGCAGTTTCAACTTTTACTTCATAAGATGTTCGTCCATATACATGGTTCACGCCGTGGTTAATAAACAATTTGACACTCCCAAGATCCCGTATTTAAGATAGTAGAAAACTTAACAGCAGCATTGGCGCTCTCATGTTGATATTGTTACTGGAAACAAGCTGATTATCTCCTACAAATGACCGCGTAGTTGTCTCACGGGTGTTGGTAGCCCGCCAGACTTCAAAGCTGGTTAACCTCAAAGCTTGGAGTGAGTTGTGTCATTGATCAGGTAGCCCCCAACGATATTGAAGTACGCCAAATCCGTCTTGGTCCTAATATCGCCATACTTCGCTTTATTGGCACCGATGGCTGGGCTGGGGACATGGGTATCCCAGAAGTATTTCTCGCTCTCGTAAACTGCCACTGACCCAACTCGATCTGCATTTACAGCGTCTTTAGCGACGGTGTATACAAATGTTCCGGGATCGGTTGGGAAGATGGCGGAGGTCAAATCTTGCCATCCTTCAAGAGCACCAGCACGGGTATCCTCCCGATAGTCGAATGTGGCGATCAAGATGAAGGGGTCGGTGATTTTGCTTGTTTCCGGTCGTGTGAACGAGGAGGTAGCCTTGAAAACTGACACGATAACTGGGATTTCCAACAAGGCACCGGCCGATAGGAGACTCGTCAGGTCGGCGACGGCTTTTGACCCCAGGTGCGAGTTGTATGCAGCTTGATCAGTGTACCTGTCAAACATCAGACTTCCATACTAATGGTACTGAGAAGATAGCGGGAAACAAACTCTTCGATGACATAACATGACTTATCGTCCGATTCATCGCGAGGGATCGTGATTGCATATTTGGTAACGCCATGCCGCTGTTGTGCGGACTCGGCAACCGTGGATAGGCCATTCACAGCCACTTGTCTAGCATCTTTATTAATTGCCACATAGCGGCTGACGACAATGGTCGGAGACATGATAATGATGTAGTTTTAGCAAAGATGAAGATTCAAACGAGGAACAAAGATAATGGGTACAGGAATGTGTATTAAAATAACATAGACAGCGAGTACCGGCAGAGTTGTATCAGGGATTGGTACAATGAAATGGGACACGGATTTTCCATCCGACTCACCGGAAGTTCCATCCGAGATCTGGATCTACATTCGCGACATATGAGAAGATACGGTTTACCCGACCAGGGACAGATAGCATTTATATTAAGCCGTACAACCAGAAAGTGATGTTAGCCGGACC
Source organism: Fusarium foetens (assembly GCA_013623845.1). Lineage (NCBI taxonomy): Eukaryota > Fungi > Ascomycota > Sordariomycetes > Hypocreales > Nectriaceae > Fusarium > Fusarium foetens. Next base: position 2,487 of record JABFMM010001033.1, on the reverse strand, counting down.
ACGCCACCAAAGCGAGCGACAGGTGAGGACTGGTCTTTGGTCTTCCGATAGTAAAAGTCTGTAAATGGGTTAGAGTATATAAAAACATGGTGTCTAGTGGCCTGTGAGTAGAATGGTCCACTAGGCCTACGATGACTTTGATCATCGCAAATGGGATCCTGCACAAGTGCCTCTAGAGATTATTTGAATAAGTAGAAAATTATCATGCTCAGAGCGTATTACAAAGCCATATCCTGTGTTGTGGTTGAGAGGAATCTCGGGGATTTTCTTTGAGGAATCTTGCAGCATTGCACACTTTGGCATTTCGTTATCTAACATATGGTGTAGTTACTGGACTTCTATGTGCTGCACTGGAGAGGTTGTTGGGTCCATTCTGTCGACCTCTCAAGAAATACACGACCAACCAATATCAACATCTAGGCTTGTGCTGTCTTCTTCGCCCTTCTGATACCAATGAGATGACCCATTTCTTCCCAGAAGCCAGTAGGTGGCTCTGTAAGAGTGTTCTCGTAGGCATCAGTTTGAGGCCGCTCCCAAACCAGATCAACCTCAATCGGCCTTACATAGCGTGTCCTTTTTACAAGCTTCCATCCAACAAACAAAACGACCGCCAAAATCTGCATAGAATAATTTTGGAAGAAGGTTTCCGTGCTCCAAGTAGGTCTAAAAGCATAGTACCCATATGTCAGGATGATGAGGGTCTGTAGAGTCAAGGCGATATACGCGCCGTAGGGTTGAAAGTATCCGTAGTAGGGTCGCGTTTCGCGGTCAACTCCTTGAGCCACGCACGCCTTGTAGTAGTTGATGAAAGTGATAGAAATAACAAGGAAATTAATAAGAGCTCCACCAGTGACGATGCTCACAAGCCAGTTCAAAACCTCAGCGGATCCATTCGCGCATTGAAGGAAGCTGAGAAACGGGAAAAGCATAGTGATACAAAAACACCATACAGGAATTCCTCGCCTATTGCAATAGGTAAGAAATCGAGGGGCACGCCCTGCAAGGGCTAGTGAATACAGGGCGCGGGTAGCAGCATATGTATAGGTATTGCCGGCAGAAAAGATAGAGGTAAGGATTAGGAAGTTAACAACATGGGGCAAACCACTGATACCTAGGTTCTGCATCGCAATAACATACGGAGAGGAGGCTGCGTTTCCGGTGCCACCACTTCCGAAGTAGATCTCGGTTAGCTTAGGGTCATCATGTGCACATGAGATACCCACAGCCAGGGCGCCAAAGACGAAAAAGATACAGAACCGATAGTAAACAGTTTTGAATGCATTCTTGATATAGATGCTTGGACGTTGGGCTTCAGCAGACACCATTGAGATATACTCGGGGCCGACAATTGTAAACCCAGCGTTGAATAAAGCAGCTAGGAATCCTTCGAAGTGTCCCTTGGGTCCGGTACTCAGGTACGTGGAGAAGGTTCCACTTGCAAAGTGTCGGAACCCGTAGGCATCATGGGTAGGATTGCCGCCGCACATAGTAACGAAGGTGAACGCAAACAGGATGAAGATCAAAATGATCTTGCCTCCTGAGAGCCAAAATTCGAACTCGCCGTAGAACCCGACCGCCAGAATGTTGATACACCTAGAGAGGAAAGTTAGCTGAATACTCCTAGGCACCGTAAGATTGACTTACGCGTATGCGGCGATAACTGCAGCACAAACACCAGCTGTAGGCCCTGGGTTGAGAGTGTTGGGGTCCCAAAAGGCAATCACAGAGGTCAAGGCCGTGATCTCGAAAGGAATAAGAAGAGCCTCATAGAGGAAGAAGTTCCATCCAGCCATAAAGCCCAGGGCATCATCAACCCAGTTGCCAGCAAGACGAATGAAGCCGCCTGCAACGGGCATATAGGTACTCATTTCCGCAATCGAGTTGTTCACGAGGGCAAGGATCAGAGAATAGAAGATATAGGAGATGAGAAGATTACCAGCGCCGCCCTTTGCAAGGCCACCACCGATACTGATGAAAAGGGCCGTTCCGATCGACCCGCCAGCGGCAATGAGCTGGATTTGGCGATTGTTTAGGCGCCGATGAAGGGTACCTGTAGAGACGGTATCATCTTCAGGTTGGTATCTTATACTGCTGCAGTCGCCAGCTTGAGGCAGATTAGGTGACTGTTTCTCCTTGATGGACGACATGGTGTTGACGAAAATGCCTTGATACCTCAATAAAGAAGGAAACCAGGAAGGAAGTAAATCAGAGAGAGAACGCCGTGTGATTGTCGATTACGGAGGCGTATTTCCCTTAAGTAGTGTTCCATAGAGCGATGATAACCGCTGCTGGTGTCTTATCTTTGGCCTACTGCCCTGGTCAAGGATTGTGGTATCATGTTGAGTCTTAGCGTTATGCGACGGTGCACCGACTGGCCATGAGAGGATCCAGGCTGTGGCCCGTTTTAGGCCGTAAACTTGGGTCACATCATGCTATGGAGTAGAGAGTCTGGGGTATGACTACGGGGTTTAGGGGCTTGGGAAATGG
>JABFMM010001032.1:0-26681 GCA_013623845.1 Fusarium foetens | reverse complement strand
ACTAATGAAATTAGAAAACCTGAAGCACAAAACGCGTCGCGTTCCGTCGGCTGACCCTTGTCGAGTCCAACAACTTGACTACTCCAGACCTAAAAAAAAAGACATTACCATCGTCTACTCAAACTTACATGTTTATCATTTCTGTAGAGTATCTACTCCATGTCCGCCATTCTGCCCTATCTATTATATTTATATATGCTTAGTCATAATGGCCAGCTCCACTGCTATTGATTGGTTCACCGTAAGCTCCTATAAGCAGCTGTATGCACCACTGCAATTGCTACAATAGCAGTTACTAGCCAATCTTTTGAATCATAGCGTAATGGTTAGGTGAAGCTGTTGCAGTTATGATGGCGAGGAAAAGAGACAGTCTGATTCTGGATATAGGTCAAATAGCTCTACCTAATTTGAAAATCAGGCCGTGCTTGGACTGAGAAGAAGCTACAGGTCTTTGGTAGGATATTCCTCAAACACATTATGTGAATTTATGTCATAAGTGTCCTGTGGTGATATAAACTCTCGGCCACAAGTCTCAACTGCAAATAACACATCTGGCGCACATTGTGACCTATGCAGACTATTGGAGAATGCCTATGTATATATCCATGACACCTATAAAAGGCCTCCGAATAATCCCTTGGATGACTCAGGTACATGTGTCATAATATCTTTCCTTGAAGGGAGATGTGCTATTCGCCGTTAAGACATGTGACTGAGCGTCTATCATCACCACACAGAACTTAGTTTCCTTGAGGGGGGCAAATAAATCAGAAATCAACGTTTTATCAGCCAAGTTTTACGTGGTGATGATAACTCATAAGATCTTGGCCACAGACCTTTGATGCGCCGAGAGGAAAAAAAATGAAACTAATTTTGTGACCTTTATGTGGCCCGATGTCAAAAATGTGAGCTAAATTTGTAATTTGCAGCTGAGATCTATGGTTGAAAGCTTATGACTGTCATGCAGAACTAAGCTACCAGCGAACCAGACATCTGGATCACATGTTGAATATCAAGGCCTGTTTCCTGGATACATCACGCAGGATCTGCTCTTTTAGCATCAAATGCGGGAAGGTTTTGGTAAGCTTCATACGAAGGTCCTGGGGCAAATGATGCTCCTTGACCTCAAGTGTGCGGCTCTGCCCACCAGTCAAGACATTCTTCCAGGCGTTGCGTACGCATGCAGGGAGCCTATGATTCCCGCTGCTCGTCCAGGTAATCCGACCCTTGCCCGGGTCGAGCTTCTTGTAGCCAAAGATATGAGCTTCCCGTTCGGAAAATGTAACCCCCAGTCTTGATATCTCGCACTTCCATATTTCCAGCATCTCGAGCGCGGGCATTCTCTTGGCGGCTTCTGCAGCAGTTATCAGGAGCGCATGGTCAGAAACTCCGTCGAAATTATAGGTCAGTGCCAGGGTTTTAAGCTCTTTAAACTCTACTTCCGCTTTTTTGCAGTGATCAAAGAAGTGGCTTGCGCTGATAGCATAAGACACGGCGATATGTTCAAGATGGTCCGAGGCTTGCGAAATGTGGTCCAGTAGCTCCGTATTTGGTGATCCGAGATTCATTTCGGGGTACTGACTAACGCTGTGGAAATAAGAAAGTTGTTTCACTGAAGGCGGTAACGTAAACGGTGTCGAGAAAGCTGTGAAGTGTTGGCATAAAGAAAACTAAGAGCTGAGGAGGGAAATACATACCACGATTACTGCAGATGCCAAATCCACTCCCCCATTCCTCTATGTGTATAGACTCAATAGCGGTAGTGGACATAATTACGCCAGAGAAAAAATCTGGCAAGATAGTCCAGTCGACGGACCCGGGCCAGATGAGGCCTCCACTGACTCTGAGGATGATAGATTTGACAAAGGGTCGCCGCTCTGAGTGGACATACTTTTGGAAGACGGCAAGGTCAGCTACAGTTAGTCTTAAGTCCTGAAAAGTATGCTCCTCCACCAAGCGTTGCCATGTTCTGGAGACAGTGGCCAAGTGTGCCAGACGTTTGCTGGGGTGCTGGGCGTTCTTATAGAGCTCTATTAGGTCATTGACTATACCGACCTGGACGTCGAAATGTAGACTTGTGTGTGATGTTGGGATCCACAAGGCTGTTTTGTCTGGAAGGGATTCCATGGCATTGATGTTGTCTCGCAGGATCCTCGATTTTCCTGGTGCTGAGTTGGATCGTCTTGGGGGACGGATCAGAGGCACCTTCTTATACCCCGTGACGGCGGGCAATTGAGTCATCTTTTAGATTTTTATAATATCAGTTTTATACTATAGCAATTGGTTAGACATTTTGGTATAATGTCTAAGTTGTGAGCCAGATGTGTTATTTGCAGTTGAGACTTTTGGCCGAGAGCTTATATCACCACAGAGAACTTAAATGCAGGGATAGCCGATGGGGGTTGGATCATGGAAGTACGTCAGAGTTGAGAATAATGGTGAAGGACGGAATTAAATTTTGCTGGACCATCGTCTGGCTTTATAGCCCGCACGGGATGGTTCAGAAAACTTAGATGTTCAAACACGTAGTCCACGTGCACATAGTAAAGTTCCTGCTTGAAGTGCTCAAGGTTTTTGATGTGAACTTTGCATATTCAGCGAGTGCATTCTTAGAGGAAGTTGTGATGAAATCATGGAGTAAAACTCGAGTTCATATCCGTCAGCCAATTGAAAGTCCCCCAGTAGGCCTGTGGCACTGGATGGCTAGGGGATAGCTTCTGGAACCCCCTCACCTCTGGGCTATTACGATCAAGGCCATAAAGATCCATTCGCTTCCCCATCTCATATGCTGATAAGAGAAGATCCTGGCCTCAGTTACCGTTTCCATGAGAGAAGCACCCTAAGCTAAAGATGTTGATGGCTGCTAGGGTCGTCAGACTATCCGATAACTTCTCCACACGGTATAGTCGCTCCGAGTCATTGAAGAAGCTGTGTGTGAGAGTGGCTGCTCTATCATCGGACGCGATGTGAGCAAAATGCTTACATGTTAGTAAGGGAAAACGAAGAGACAAGAGAGTAATTTGTTAAGCTTACGCAAGCGAGATACAGTATTGAGCCAACGAGAAAAGCAGAGCAGAAAGTCGGGTTATGCTGTACCAGATCTGTAAGGAATAAATCTTTGTCGATGAATCTAACAACAGAGTTGTCTGTCTTGAGAAACGTGGAGATGAGCGTTGACGCAGATCTGTTGCTTATTGGCACGCGTGTCTAGTATGAGACGGAAACCTCGTTTCGACGAAGATCGCAGTGCTCTTTGGGACGAGCTTCATTGAGTAGGATAAGATCTGGTCTCCCGCCTTGGGAGAGCGTCAAGAGGCCTAGGATAGCATCCTCTGGAGAAGGAGGCGTATTAATAGGGGGTGAAGGAAGGGGATAGGGAGGCGTTAAAGCGTGAGTAGGTAGCACGATGGGGTCGACTGCTGCAGGAGAAGCAATCGGGGTTCTGGGTAAAATGCCACGTATCGTCGTCTATTCCGATGGCTGTTGTCTTGCCAGTAAATTTGGCGATGGGGATCTCTTGCGCTTCCTAAGGTCTTGAGCGTGCCTAATGGCCGTTCCGAAATTATTACCAGCCTGTATCCTCTGCAATATCTCCTGATTCGTTCCTCCACCTGGCTTTCTTAAACTCTGAAATAAAGCTCTAAAGCTTCTATTCTCATCCTCTAACTCTTTACCCCTCTTTTTAAGTTGGTTTGAGTGTGTTTCGCGGTTATTAGTAATGTTAGGGTAGTGGCATTCGCCTCCACGTCGCTGACACGCAGTACACGTTGGACACTTGCCCGTGTATTATATATAGTAAGTATAATTTCACCGACTTGCAGAGACGGATGTATCCTGACTTTCCGACTACTGCACGCGTTGCAAGCTACTGCAACAGCGCGTCTTTTGGGTGCGGGAGTAGGGACTGCTTCGTTTGATAGACTGGTTGGAGCGCGGGGTAAAAGTGCAGGATAGTTCATGGTAGGATCGCAGTGGTTACTCGATAACTTATTGCACGGACTTGTTGTGTGCTTGGTAGGGTTTCATGGATGGATTTGTTCGTGTTGAAGGGGGATTTGCAAATTGTTGCGTCATGGGGAGATGGGTTTGTTAATGCCGATCAGGGGCGGTACCACGGAGTGACTTCCGGGTCTGCTGACTGGTTGTATATTTTCGCTAGATTTCTTGCTAGATTTCTCGCCACAAGACGATATCACCGGGGTGGATCAATAAGCTTGCTTAGTTGGCCACCGTCAGGTCTCGCCAACGGGTATATCCATTTCAAGCTTGTTTTATGCGTTGAAGTACCTGGTATAAAGATTGCTAAAGCGGCGGCGCTACAGAATTACACACAAGCCGCAGCTACATAATATCATCTCCGTCTCCCCTTCATCAGGCGACCGTCTAAATTGAATCCTCACTTTATCCCAGATCCTCAACCACGACGCAATAACCACCAGCTTGCACTGCTCATCCAATTCCTTCGCCATCTCCCAATCCGTAAACTCAAATCGCGTAGGTTTATCAGACCCCATATTCAAAATACCTATCGCTAGCACTTCAGGTCTGGAATCCATGTACAATTTCCATCCCTCACCATCGCCAAGATTCCTCCACTCAAAACCCGTGCGCTGCGGTGTGTTGACGTTAAAAGAATGCGTTGCGTTTCTATCGCCTAAAAGACGATAGTACATGGTAATATTTGAAGGAGGAGAAGTGTTGGTGAATTCTAGTTCGGCGCTGTGGCGGGAGTATTTTACTGTTGCTAGTGGCGATCCGTTTTCATCTTTTCGAGGGATGAGATTTACTCTTGCCTCGAAATCGTCGTCTGTGTTTTTGTATGTGCATGCGATCGAAAGCGGTGTGCTGCCGGAGTTGCCGCGTATGTTGAACTTGACCTCGGAATCGCCTTGTTTGTGGATGGTGAAAGATGCCGGCATGATAAAACCATCATCTTGGTTTGAGGCTGAGTAACCTGGAGGAGGGGGGAGGACCTCCAAACCGACTTCATCTTGACCCATGGTGACGATAAAATATGAGGCTGTGAAGTGGAATAGTAAATCTCAGTCAAGGTAGTGCTGGGCGATGGCTTTATATAGTGCGGCTGAGATCATGAGCATATACGAATGGACGTCGGTGGTTGCGCCACTGGGTAATTTCTTTGTCTCGTGGTGCCCACGTGTTTCAATCTCTTTGTTTCGTAGGTCGCTGACCCCAAGGATCACCAACTATGCTTTCAGCTTAGGTCACAGAGAACCAACTGGCGCCACTTTGAGCTTAGCGTCGTCGGAGCGCCTCTGACCAGACGAATGATCATATAAATAAGCATAACTTAAGCTTAAGTGTCTTGTGAAAGGACGGTGAATATAATTGCAAGGTAAATCTGCTGTTTCTTGACAGCGGAATGATTCACCAAATACGCTCCCTATCTACAAATAAGATCTAGTAATAACGCCTTTCAATGACGAAGCCAAACAAACACTCTTGAGAATCGCCTCCAACGAATCAGAAATGATCAGAGCTCAATCCGATAAAAGCCAATATATGCACTACTTATAAACGCCTCTTGAGAATAATTAAGATTGGTTAAAAGTTTCAGTGTTAGATTATAATTAAATATTTTAAAAGCTTAAAAGAAATAGAAAGCTAATTACCTAATCCATTGAAACATATACTCCTTGAAGAAAAGCCATAAATGCACTAAGCAAAACCAGCACATTCATAGCTTGCTTGCTAGCACTGCTAACAGTGATAGTGCTAGGGTAAGCACCCTTAGAGCCAGGGGCAGCATTAGAACCACTGTTAGAATCTCCATTGGCGCTCGGGTTTGAGCTAGAGCCAGAACCTCCAGAGCCTCCGTTAGAACCGCCGTTGGAACCGCCATTGGAACCACCATTGGAGCCACCATTGGGGTTTGAGCTTGAGCCAGAGCTAGAGCCGCCGGAGCCTCCGTTAGAACCGCCGTTGGAACCACCGTTGGAACCTCCATGGGGAACAGTCGAGTTCGAGCTCCAGTTTCCACCATGAGGAGCAACACCCTGGTGCTTGGACGAGCAGCTGTGTCCAGTGCAAGCAGGAACCTGATTATTGCATCTATCGGGTGTACCCCAAGAGTTCTGCCAAGGCAGGTATTGAATGCCTTGAGAACAGGCAGCACAATCAGAAGCAACAAAGAAAGAGTCGTAGTTATACCAGTCATGACACTGCTGAGGTTTATACACCTGAAGGCTGGCACAGTTGCCACCTGAGCAGAACTGGGGAATGTATTTGTGGCCGCCAGGACAAGGCACAGAAATGAACACCCATTGACCATCACAGTCGCTGCCGTTGAGCTCAACGAAAATGTAGACAGTAGAAGCGCTAGGGAAGCATTGGCCATTGACGCAAACTAGAGTGGTGGTAATAGCCTCAACGGCTGTGGTTGAAGCTCCAGTAACAGTAGTGGTAAACGTGGTAACGATGGTCTGCTCATTAGTCACAGTTTGAGTGACAGAATCGGTGACTACAACATCCTGGGGAGCAGCATAGACTGTGAGAAGGCGGTTGCTTGGGACGTTCTGACGAGCACGAAGCTTCCTGGCGGAGGAGTCACCACCGCAGAACTGGCTGTCGTCTCCAGGGCACTCAATGTCGCACTCGCCAAGATTAACCCGGCTAGCATCGTCGCCAAGCTCATCACCGCAGTAGCAGGTTGTATCGTAGACACCAAAGTAAGCACGTCCAGCACAGAGCCCGCCGCAGACGTCAAGATCCATGCGCTCGCTGGTCTCGACAGAAGTGAAGGTAGGGAAGCCAGCAGTAGAGCCAACGCATCCGAAGAGAGTGAAATCGATAATACTACCGGGAAAGCCTGGGACAGAGGTGGCAGTAGAAGAAGAGGCGGCGCTGGTAGTAGTTGTAGGAAAGACTGTCTCACCCTCAGAGTTGGTGGTAGCACCCTCAGAGTTGGTGGCAGCAGTCTCAGTAAGGGAAACAGTCTCGCCCTCAGAATTGGTGGTGAAGCCAGCAGCGCCAGAAGAGACAGTGCCAGTAGCTTCAGTGAGGGTGACTGTCTCGCCATCAGAATTGGTGGTGAAGCCAGCAGCACCAGAAGAGGCAGTGCCAGTAGCTTCAGTGAGGGTGACTGTCTCGCCCTTAGAGTTGGTGGTGACGACAACTCCGGTGGTCTCGACAGCACTCTCAGTTGTGGCAGTACCGGGTGCAACGACTACTGTAGGGATAGGAGTTGAAGTTTTGCCCGGCGCTTCAATAACGTTAAGACCTTGGAGGATAACAGGGATAAGCACGCTACCACATTGCTGCTGGAATGTGAACTTGTAATCAGGTTTCAAGGCAAATGGGTTAGTAGTAAGGTTAAGGGTGCCTGTTCCGGTTATTGGTTCCTGAGATACAATCTCGTCATCGACGAGAACTTGAAAAACGCAAGGCACGTCCCGCTTGTGGAGCAAGTCCCGCTTGCTGTTGCCGAAAATTAATGCGGCACACTCGGAATAACCAAAACAAGGCAAGGTATTACTGCAAGTCAGGTAAATTGGGCCGTAAATAACAGCAGGAGGGAGTGTGAAGCGGACAAAGGTAATGGAGATGTTTGGTGGTGTAAAGGGACGGGGGTTGATGATCTGGCGACGGTCAAGAGAAGAGCCATCCCGGGGTACGGGACGCAAAAGGCTATATTAAAACTTATCAGAGGGGTTACTACCATGGCGGATTGAAAGTGATACTCACATACTGTCGCCATCAGGCGGTGGGTAGAAAGAAGCGCCCGGACCCAGCGTGAAGTCTTTGAGATTGAGCGCAATGGTCGTCAAGGCTGATGGAGAAGCGCTCGTGGTGGTGGCCTCGACGGAGGTGGCAGTCTCAACAGAAGAGGTGGGCGTCTGCGTCTCAATAGCAGAGGTGCTGGAGTTGGTGAACCTCTTGAAATGGTGGAGCTGCTGAACCTGGCCCAACGCACCCGAGGCACAGGCCAAGAGGAGGCCGACGCCGGACGAAAGACGCATGATTAAAGAGTGACTAGAAACGAATGGAGAAATGAATGTAAAAGTGAGTGTGATGGAGAGCTAGGACAGAAGCTGCGGAGGATGAAAGTTGTAAATACTCCGGACTTTAAAGTGCTATTTCAAACACGTTGCCTATCCAAAGGGGACATTGCAGGCAGTGGTTGGCGTGCAGGCCCGTGCTGTCAGACATTTTATATATGCAGATAATTTCTTCTGCATCGGGCTGAGAGCACTTAAACCCCTCATTTCAAGTTCGTATCGATGATTGTATGGAATGCAGTTTGCCTATAGTCGGCACAGCAATCCGATCTGGCAGTGAAACTGGATCAGGGACTGTTCGTGTGGATTGCAAGAATCTGCAAGGGAACAATCAAATTGTCCCTGCATTACCTTGGATAGTATCTGGTCTGAACCCCACTACGTCAAATTCGGTAGCTTAAGAGCCGTTCAGCCGTTGTAGATTCCTATGAAACCTTAAATACCTTGGCCGTTAGGAGTTAGAAGAGGGATTTTTAGATCGATGGAGATATTACAGACGTTGGCGCATCACCCCGCCAATGATCAATTGGAAACTCGGCGTGTTAGGCGCCTTAATTCTTAATGGGACAGCAAAGGCCACTAGGTCGGCATGGCGAGTCTTGCCATCGCTGTGGTGATAGTTGCTGTAGGCGCATAAAAGACAGTTGTTTCTTAATTCCCAATTATGAGAAGGCCCTCGGCTCGTGGGTGGCGTCTCCTGAAGAATGCCCAACATTCCACTCACGGCGTTTGACAACCAACTTATCTATTAGCTTCCCCCCTATAGATTCATTAACCAATCGCCTTCACAAACTCCATATCTACCTTCAACGGTTCCAGAGACGAGGAGCTATCATGAGCGCCTAAGCACTGTTTATAGTTTCAACTTGTCGACGGTGCAACGACGCTTTATATCAGAAACGCCAAGTGAATTTCCTGCTACGTTTGCTATCTACAGAATTACAGATAAGATCTAATAATGACACTTCCTAAAGAGGAGGCTAGCCAAACACCCGTCAGAGTCTCTAGCGATGGAAGGCAGAAATCATGGGAGCTCAGTCCGATAAATCCGATCCAGAATAGCCATTGCGCAAGCCAAAGGAAAGGTACTCCCATGGCAATGGCCATGTGAAGTCGTGAATGACGTCTCATAGACGAATCAAGAGACTCGACTTCAGCTGGTAGGGTACCGTAGTTGTGACCTTCAGATCGCGTATGCGACTTTGGTAATAGACGTTCCTCCTCCTTTGGCCTCGTCCACTCCTTTGCATCCGCGCCCGATACACCATCTTCTTTCTCGCTAAGCTTGCCGCGAGTTCGTATCGTCCGGATGACTGGCACAGCCATCATGGCCACAACAAACAGCCATACAAGTGCACCGCCAAACATGAGTGCTGCAAACGGTGATCTTGTCGCCCCTGACAAAGCTCCGAAGTAAAAGCCGTGAATGCGACCATAGTTCACTGTCAAACACATCTGGTAGAATGAAAAGGCTTGGAGGATCGCTTCCGCAAAAATTGCAGACATTGAGGAGGTCATGTCCTGGAATCCCGACTTCTTGGTGCCGTGGGCCGATATAGGAAGCCAAACGAGGCGAGGGAGTGAACACCAAAGCAACATGAGCTGTATGGCAGGAGCATCCTCGTAGCCAGGGGTGGCCTGGACGATAGTTGCGTTGGCCAAATTGGCGAGCAGGTGAATGCACCCGAGAAGAACTCCTCCCAAGATCCATCTTACAGGATCGTAGAACAGCGGACGGGAATTGGTGCTGTCACTCTGTCGTGCCTTGTTGGCGTGTAGTATAGCAAAGAATGTTACCAAGTTGACCAAGCCGATACTCATCAGCTTCCATTCATTAGAAGGGCATTTCGCATCCTCTTCCGGGAATCTGGGGTAGATCCTCCATCGCCATGGGATCATGTCACGGGGTTGAAGTCGCGCCGGCTCATGCCACGTGTATCCGCAAGTTTTGTTCATCCATCGCCGCTGTGTCTCCAGATCCTTCGGGCTCGCAGTCGAGCATGGTTCTTCGTGCTGGGGCATAGCAAAAGTGTTGCAAAAACAGGCTTTGTCGAAATACTCTCCCGCGGGAATGTGACTGCTAGTCAGGTCGTAACTTGCGGTATCGAAACTGAGAGATGTCATAGAGTTTCGCCGGCTGTTGTATTCCCATGGACGAGCTGCATTGCCAGTATGTTGTGTCGTGGCTGTGAAGCTGCAGGAACCGATGACATGGTCGAACGTCTCTTTAGTTCCGGCGGAAGGCGACTCTCTTAGGCATGCTGGCGCTTTATTGGCGATATCTATGGATGCGTATCCATCGGTCAGACTCCTGGGTGATAGGCTTTGCAAGCTATTCGTGTCTCCAACACCAACAAGCCAGTTTCTACCAGTTGTCGTCTGAATCCAGTGATGGAGTTGCGCCTTGGCGAGGATAGATCTGCTACAGTACTTGCTGTAGCGCTTAACAACGCTGGGCGAGAACTCAGCGCTCAGACAGCTCAGTTCAGTAAGCCACTGGTAGTGCGTGCAGAAGATAAAATACGAGGTACATCGATGGCGAGTGCACTTTGTCATGGCATCCAACCAAGCGGACTGATCCTGTTGCGCGATACACTGCGGCATCGGTGCCAAGTCCTCTGGGTTAACCCAGCCTCCCCGGTTCTTCAGTATGCTCGGGTCATCGTTTCCGCTCGAAGCATCGTGGGCCGAGTCTGCTGCTATTGTTAGCGTTCAACGGTCTCGGTACAGTGGGGCATAACGCACTAGTCAAGGGTTCCCCAGAGACTCCAGCGATCAACAGCGCCTGGAGCACCGTCTGGAGTTTCATGTTATCGACGGCGCAACAGCCTTTTTTCCTCGGAGAGATGGCGAGAATAGAAACAAGAGGGAATTTGTTTCTCTTGGTGTTTCGAGGTCAGATGGTCTTGTTAGCTGATGCCTGGTTGGTCAAATTGCGGGGAAGCCGCGTAAGTCGGAGAATCAATCATTCCGACCAACCAACACCGGTTTTCAATCCTCTCACGAGACTCTATTCGTGCTTCTATTTTTACTCTTCAGAACTGTCCTAGATTTAAGCATGAATATCGGATCTAAATAATTCCTAGCCCTTTGCAGTAGTGCAATGTTCCGAGACTCAATCTTTGTTTGGAAACATGAGAATATGACCCTGCATGTTTCGTCCAGTCCCCTTTCAGACATCGTGTGACAAGTTACTGTTTGTAACAAGCAAGGACGCCTAAAAATAACACCGGCACTTTACCAGCCATTTCGAATCGGGATATGTTGAAACAGCCTACTGACACAACAGCAACTAATAGCTGGAGTTTCATATTTTTAAGAATGTTCCTATCAACTTTACTAAGCTCCGTAGCCCATGTCATCGAGCTCCATTTATTTTTGGACATGATGCTTGTCTCAACTTGTGAAACGACTGAAACCTCACTAATAAGGCTGACCTCAACCGATATCTACAAACTCCTTGGACTCTTGCTGATCTTTGGCTTCCATAGATAGATCTATATGCAGCATAAATAAGGCTCTTCCTCTCCAGGTCAACTTCCATTCATTCCAACTCAGATCTTTCAACAGCCTCAGCTATCAATCAGCTAATCGAACAAACTCATTTCACAATGCATCCTACAATTCTTCTCACGGCTCTGGTCGCCTTCGTTCCTGCTGCCTTTTCCGAGGAACTCAATGCAGATGATGTACCTACTGCTTGCAAGACAATCTGCCAGCCCATCGTCAACCTCACCAACGCCTGCGACATTGACCCCAAGGGTCCCGAGAAGCACAGCGACAGAAGACGAGACCTTGTCATTCTTGATCATGAAGACGACGATGAGCCCATCGAAGCGGCTTGTATCTGTACGAATAAGAGCTTCGATGTCGAGGGCGTGATGGGACTATGCGCGAGCTGCATGGCGCAGAACAGCAAGGACACAGAAGGTAAGAGGTCAAAGTGTGATGTAACATTGATCTCCTAGCTAACATTCCGTGAAACAGACATCGATAAAATCATGTCGCAATGCTCCTTCTCATCAACCTCTTATGTGCGCGCAGCGACGAGTGTAGTCTCGGGCATCGAGGTTCAGGCTACCAAACCGGCTGCAACAGTAACTCCTGTAGCTACAACCAGGGCTGCCGCGGCTACAGCGACCGAAACGGTTGGAAACAGCGCTGGGAAGGTCACGGGTTCTATTATGGCGGTAACTTGGGTCACTTTGATGTTATTGTCCATCCTGTAGATTTGCAGACTCTCTATGCCTCGAAATCCAGCGTCGGACACCAAATACAAATATACCTATCTTTTTATTTATGTCTTCCAGCGTGCTGTTTTACGTGCCGTCACAGCCAAGGAAAACTCACGGGAGGATGAATACCTTGATATTCAGAGCATCTTACTCGAATTCATTGCAGGTCACTCTCTAAGGGATCTCATTGCTGCACCTTGTGCCCCTGTGACCAAAGAAGAATAGTCATCTATCCTACAGCGTGCAGTCGACTCAGTACACGAGATCAATAAGTGAGGCATAGTTCTCGGCGATAGAGCCTCTCGCAACGTGGTTGTCGACCAAACCTCACACCAGGTTTTCCTCGTTGACTTTGCCCAGTGCTTCTTCAGGGATACAATGTTTGATCCTTGGGACGAGGATACGGAGGACTGGGATGCTGACGCTGAGTTTTGCAAGGTCGTTAGAATGCGTGATATTCCTGCGGCGATTGCACTCCCTATGGTGAGACGACTCCGGGAGAAATTTGGACGGAAGCTGGATGTCGTCTATCCTGAATCGAATGATCTGCTCCCGAAGAGCAAATGTCAGACGCCGAACCAGCAAGAATGTCATCTAATTGCTGGCTCTATCGGAGTTCCTGACACTTAAACCTGATTCGACCTGCAATACATGCTCACTGTTACTTGGACAGACAATGACTGCAGCTGCGTCTAGTAAGCCCTTTTTCTCATCAGCTCCTACCAAGTGGCGGTGAACTAACAAGCACCTCATACAGAAGAAGATCGAGATTCAACCCAGACAAAAAGCAACCCTGCGACTACATGACATGAGGAAGTTGGATTGGCTGTTGTTCATGCTGATGATGAAGATGGATGTCTGTCCAGTATAACATGGTTCTGAGCGGACGCGGTGGGACTCGGTGGCTTCCATGCGAGTTACAGATATTAATTCCCAAGTCTCTCATATCCTTGTTCTCTGCTTGGTGGTTGATAGTGGAGCGACCTGGAAGATTGGAACAAGGAGATAGCAGACACTCAAATGTATCATACAGATCGAGTCTCAACGAACGAACAAGTGTTCTCTAGTATCAGAAAAATCAACAGGTGTAGTCTAACAAATGATCCAATTATGAGGTCTGTGTGATTGAAGACTTATAGAGTTTGAAAATCCGTAGGCTGGCATAGACTACGCTGGTCGGAAGAAATGGAGTTTATTGAAGACGGCCTCTCTTGTACCATATCAGTTTACCTTATTTTCCCACGCTTTACTCCAACTAACAATCCGATGACTGCCGAGGAAACACCAACGTGACGGCTAGGAGGCAAGGACTCGAGGCTCATTCCCCCACCTTACCCTTATAAAGCTCAAGTCTAGTTACGCGCCTGTACCCTCCTGCGAATCCTGATGGCGGTGCTCTCCCTTGGGATTCTATATTCCCACATCGTCTTCATCGGAGGCTCCTCAGCTCCAAACTCCACATCGTAATTCATGACCAGATACGCTAGAATGACCTTCATGATATGCGAGCCGAAGAATCGCCCGGGGCATGCGTTCTTCCCATACCCAAACCCAAGAAAGCTCTCGTCAAGAGTCACAGCAGAACGAGACGTGGAAGTTCCATCCGCAAAACGAAACGGCTTAAAAATACCTGCATCTGCATAAAGGCTATTGTCCATGTGTATACTATGCATCGGGACTTCAATATGAACACCGGGCGGAACGTAAATACCATTGTCGAGAGTTATACCGGGAGAATTGACGCGACGTGGGAGGGCAAAGAGGCCGAAATCAGACCAGCGCATTGATTCACGAATTGCTGAGTCGGCGAGAACGAGTTTAGAAATAGTGGCGCGATCCCAGGTCTTGTTAGAACCCAGAACAGATGACGCTTCATCACGGAGTTGCGAAAAGGTCGAGGTTGCGTGTTTACCGTTGCATATATCGCTGAGAACGGTACTGAAGGGAATTGATCCGCCTTGTACAAGATTGAAGTTGAGGATCATCATTCGATGGCCTATGCGGTGGGTATCAAGTTGAGATGGATCGCCAGTTGCGGCGCTGGCTTCTATGATCCACTGGAGGATGTTGATCTGGATGACCTTAAGCTACAGTCCAAGTCTGAAAATAAACAGCTTACCGGCTTTTCTTGTGTAGGATTCCAATTAGCTTTCAGATAATCTTGTATAATCGGAGTACAGTATCTGATGCCTGCCTCTGTATCACGTCTAGCATTCCATGATATAAACGGAGCAAAGATCGGCTTGAGGACTTTCGGAACCACTGTGATGAATAAACCTTGGAATGGCATGTCGATAGCAAAGCGCCGCATAGTCTCGAGGAACGCTTCGTCTCTGCCTGGGTTTCTGAACGTCAGTAGCCGGTCTTTGGACGGTGAAGGATAGCTCACATAATGGAAAGCCCACAAGAACTCTGTTCAAGCCCCGAGTGAATATCCTCTGCACAGCTGGCCAAAGCTTTACCTCTCTCCACTCTTGACTCATGCCGAACTGCTCATCCACTGCAAGGCATAGTTCCTCCTGCAATTCAGCTGCAAGCTCGTCGAATCTCTTGGTAATCCACTTGCGAATCACATCGACAGTGTAATTGCTCGGGTAAACCTCTCGATCGCGGATTGTCCATTCAAATGACAGAGCTTCTGAAGCTGGATCGTGGGCTTTCAGTTCATTCTCGCGCTTGTTGTAGATAGCTTTTAGTTGGGCGGGAGGAAGAATGAGGACTTTGCCTTTTCGGAATGAAGGAATGATAAAAGGTTGGTTGTTTCGTGAGTACTTGTAGAGGTTAGCTAGTCCGTGTCTTTATGCAATGTGTTACTTGCCTTCTCATATCCCTCCTTCATCCACTCTTCTGTTTTTGAAAAGCTACGTAGTTGTGCTCTAGTCCAAGCAAACCATTCATCTTTTCGAATACCAACGGATGGTATTGTTTCATAAAAGCTGTTATTTTTCGTATTTCTTTGCCGTCCAAACCATGCCATGACAAGCAAGAGGGATGCTAGAAACACCAAGATAGCCATATCGCAGCTCAGAAATCCGCAGGATATTTGCGGTTGGAGACAACTAACAAAGCCTGGATAATCTTTAGAATCAGAGGGAAGATTAGATGGGAAGAAGGCAAAGATGCGACAGAGGCAAGCATTATAAAAGTGACCGTAGGATGAAACAAAGTGTAAGCGCTAGTATTCGCGACCAATTGAAAAGTGATCGACAGACCTAAATCATAGCCTGTAAGTTATCCAGGCTGTGTATTATTATCCCACGACTTTCATTGGCTACCTCGGTCTGTAAGACTCGCATTTAATGCATAAATATTCGGATTAAGAAACGCCAAGAAGCGCACTCAAATCTGTGCCTCACTAGCATATCCAGAAGCTGCGACAGCCACTGATCCACGAAAGCTGATAGGCACTCGGCATTTCTCGTCAACGGACTGTGTGTAGAAATCTGCTGGTTGCGCGGTATCATATATGAATCCAGCCGAGGCGTTACTCACGTTTTATGTGTGTATATACTTGTGGCGCTGCCATCGCCTTCATCATCTCTCAGAACATAACATAGACGTTTGGGAGAGGCCCCAGCGTGTCTTGACTGCAACAAAGCTAGCTGCAACAGTTACTGCTCGGTGTATAACCACTGCTCTCGCTTCTACTGTGACTAAAGTACCTGTTAACGATGGCAGAAGGATAAGGATTTCTGTTATGGCGGTTATAAAGTCAATTTGACGTTATTATTATCCTATAATTATACGAATACTTATATTCTTTGTGAAGTTTGCGCCAACTATCGTTTGCAGCTTTGTCATCTATTATAGGTTCGAAACTTCGTACATAATCAGTTCTGGATTTTATTCGTCGCCAAATGGACCAACGTAGATACGGGTCTTTGTGGGATTGGTGGACATTTCGTTGGTAGATAGCCCTAGTCCTTCCATCAACCTTGTCGTTACGGCCAGTGGATTATCATCCTGTTGTTTTTTAACGACTTCCATTAATTCCTGGAATCTTCTGAGTTCCTCCATCCTTTAAGAAGACTGATCATACTTGACACCCCGAAAACCGAGCTCCTCATCTTGGTCTAATGTTAGTGCCTATTCATTCAACTGCGTGCTTTACATACCGGTGAAGAGGGAGTGGAAGGCGTTCGCAATCGCTGCATTGTCGGACTGTCGGCTTCGCAGTCCCAATAGCATGAGTGCAAGAGGCACAAGAAATCTATCCCTACACAATCTCGAGCCAGGAAGATGGCGGTTCGAATTTGCTTTTGATCCACAGCTTTGTTACTTGCGATATCGACTCGAAGGCGGTTGCAAACTGCCTTTGGCCATTCTGTCCAATCATTTTGTGGCTTATCCAATGCAGGACAAATAACCGTGAAAAGCCCCCCGTCAACAAGTTGCTGCATTGTCATCTCCACACACTTGCCTGTGATATCCAGATAGCCTTGAGTGAGGTATTCTCCAAAGTAAAACCGGCCATTTCTATTGTTGTAAAGTCTTTTGAACTCGGAGTCTGGCTCTTCATGCAGCCACTCCAAGGCATCAAGATCGCGAAGGAATGTTTGTTCTGGGAAGTCCCGGGTATCAATCATGATGATTTTGATATTTGGGAATTGTGGCTTTGGTTAAAAGTCTGTTGTGTGACGGTGCAAGGCATATTGGAGAAGGAAGAGAAGAGAGCTAGACCAAGACATAAGATTGCAGGGACTCTTGTTGAGATGCTTGCACTTCCAACGTAGATGGTCTTTGAGTCTTGAAGTTGCTATTTTAGTTGGCAGCTGCAAAAGATCTTCCCCGCACGGTAACCCATCCCTATGATATGCCGTTCGCCCGAGGAAGGCTGGAGCCATGACATGCACGGTACTCGTATCGCCCTTTGAGCGTGGGACATGGAGCCGAAAAAGATAAGTTGGGGTTTTGTCAAATATAAATAAATTCTCTTGGCCAGGCTTTGGCTCAAAAAGCTGAGGCATGTTGTAAGGACTCCGAAAGATGAAGTGAAATTGATCGATGCAAATAGTCTAAAAAGCTCGAGGTAATGTGGTGGATTATATGTAGGCAATAGGGTGAGGATGCAAAGGAAGATTAGGCAGTGATGGTGCTCTATGATCGAATTGGACTGGGTTATATACCTCCGGGCCTCGATATCAGGTCCGTGGCGCGGTTTTCTTGGCAGCCAACAAGGCTGACAGCACTGTGCACTTTCATTGCGTAATGGGTTGAAACAAGATCGTATCATAACAAGAAATTCGAGTTTCCTCATTGGTCTCTGGACTTAGTAAACATTGAAGCGCCAACCAACATGATTGACCCATGGCGTGACCAATCAACTCTGTATATAATTCAAGAATGCCTAGCAGACGGCCGAAAAGGGTACATATCACAAGTGCAGGGAGGCCTACCAGACTATCAAACACGCAGGTAGCAACGACCGTTGACTGCAGATGCGGAAACTGAATCGTGGCTGATTTTTGAAGTCTGCCTTTCTACTCCGATACCTGATTGGATTGCGATACAAGCGTGCTGGCCTGCAAACCTTGTATCCCCTGACTCGACAATGGTGGCCTGCCTCTCTCGACCTTTCCTTTCGAACTCTCTGTGATGTCTTCACAACACCGCCAGTTATATCTAGTCCCCTAGCATCCAAGTTTGCTTAGGTTGAGAAGTGGTATAGGCCCTATCTTCCTGTTAACTAACTAACAGAGGCTTCTGCTTTTGGGACATTAGTCCAGTGGTCTAACCGCCACAGATTGATTACTATTTATGTAATACCCATGTTACGCAAGTTTCAAATAACGAGGATTTAACCAGCCGTGCTACATACAATACTCATTCAAATGCAACCCACTGCGAGGAAAGGTTCCTCTCGCAAACTCGTTTTCAAGGTTCTACTCGAGATTATGTCTTTTGGATACGTTGTCGGCGACGTTATCGCTGTGTTAGGCCTCTGTGAGCGTGTCGCCATCGAGCTGCGCAACTACAAGGACACTCCTATG
This sequence comes from Fusarium foetens, assembly GCA_013623845.1. NCBI lineage: Eukaryota > Fungi > Ascomycota > Sordariomycetes > Hypocreales > Nectriaceae > Fusarium > Fusarium foetens. The sequence goes on along the minus strand of JABFMM010001032.1, from coordinate 8,438 downwards.
CAATTCCAACAGCTTCGCGCGCCGAGCTTGATATCCTGCGGGGTACCTTGAAACGCATACTGAGCCTGGAACCCGAGTGTGACGCGGATCGCGAAACTTTGGAGCAGATCAGAGCCATCGTCATCTATTGTGCTCAACCGTTACAGTACATGGTTGACAAGATGAGAACCAAAAAAACCAGTCTAGGCCATTTTAAAACCACGAAGAACCTTAGTAGCATTGGAACAAGACTTCACTGGTCTGTAGTCGTTTTATGTTCAGGAAATAAGGGAGACTGTTGTATCTCAGATGGCTGCTATCTATGTCCTCCTGATTTTGCAGCAACAGTTAGCGTCCCAATAACCTGAAAGAAGATCCCAGACGACTGACTCATGTATAGGATCAGTATTAGACGCCTCACATTACAGTTCCAGGCTACAGGTACTGCCCAGTCAATGGCGATTGAGAAGCACGCAACTGCCATGGCTGGACACGCCTCGGATATCCTGAATATAGCATCAAAGGCACAGACTGCAATCGGCGCTCTGGAAGTGAGTACAGGTATGCAGGCAAAAGCTTATTCAGAGCACACAAACGCTGCTAGATATTCGTGTGCAGCTAAAACACATTATAAGCGCCATTGAAGTCATACCGCTTCATCTCACACTCGACATCGTCCGGCTAGACGATGTACACGGGGAGAGCTGGGCACTGCCACTACAGACTTGTAGGACCTGGGAAGTAAGTTTATCTCGCTTACGCTACTGAGAAATAGTGACTAAGAGTCACCGTCGTTTAAAGAGATTCTCCAGTTCGTTGTGTATGCCAACGAGAGGCCCGGAGCAAAATACATCACACATAATCTCTTTGCGGTGGCGCAAGCAAAGACTGGCAAGGAAGTGGACCAAGAGACATGGAAGAACATGATTAAACCAGGCTTCCATCTCGAGCAGGCAGTTATTCTAAAACTGGACCACTGGTCCAGTAGATGTTTGGATCCAAAGTGTACCGGAACGCTTCTGGATCAGGCCCTCGAGTTTGAAACCTGACAGGTTTGGTGAGTTAGATATTTAACAACACATCTATAGTTCTTCCGTTAACCACATATTTTAAACAGCAATATCTGTTCCCGAAGTACCAAGACAGCTTTTGTAACAACACGTCTAATCAACTTATACAACGAGGCCCCTTACTCGCACCACCCAATCAAGCGATTCGCCAGTCAGACCAGTACTAAGAGGAAGTTAAGCACCGAGTTGCCACCGATAGCGACGGATGAGAAAATAGAAGCGTTTCGCAGGGTTAGGTTTTTGGAACCATTGCATCCTTTATCAGATGAGTATGGTCTCTTGCGCAAATATCCTGACCCTGCCATGGCAAGCGCAGATATGGGCTTTATAAAGCTTCTTCTCTTCCGGAAATTTAATTCAAGTAGCGAGGGATCTTCTCGAGACTTCCGTCAAATTAGGTAAAAAGGCCCATCAGATCTCTTATAGCCCGAGTTTCTAAGACCTTGAAGACAGCTCGATCCCCGAGAACTGGTACCTGCTTAGTCGAGCATGTATGAGAACAGAAGACTACGAAAGAGCCTATGAGAGCCTGCAAACCGCAATAAATCTTGAACCCCGGTGCCCTTCAGTTTGGATCACGCTTGGCATTCTATACTTCAATATCGGTCAAAGCAACGACTCGCTCGACGCACTAACCAGAGCTGTAGAGCTGAATGCTCATATCTGGGAGCCTTGGTATAACCTCGGTGTATTGGTGTGTTTTTACTTTCTTAAACTACCAATAAATGTTGCTAGCAAGGGGCTTGGTATGACAACTGCAATGGCCAGCATTCAGATGCCGCCGATGCCTTCTACAAATGCCTTGAGCGGAAGCCAGAGTTATCCAACATTTGCGCACGACTCGAGGCTCAGCAATCTTACGCCGATGGTTTAAACGAGGAGCTTTTAGGTGGTAGTTTGGTTCACGAAATGGTTGATTCACCACTGGATGGTAAACATGGATGGTAGAGGAAACTCACGGCAGCGTTGTCATAAGCTTTAATTATCAATACATGGGACTCGGGAGCAAGGCTTTGAGGATAAACAGGTGAAGACAACCCCGAAAAAATGATTAAAGCGATTGCAAGTACTAAAACATTTTTGATCGATGATTTATGGAACTTATTGTGATATCGTTTTGTTTTGTTTCGTATATCTTGGATACAAGGGAAATCCAAATCACAGATCTCAAAAAGAGTGAGCTGCAAATAAGTGGCTTCAGCTGAGGCAGAAAACCCGTGGTGGCTGAGTCTTGGAATAACGCCTTCCCGCTGATGTTGTACCCAATCATACCCCAGATGCAAGCGCGATGATGGTGGCTGCCGCAGCCTGCACGTCAGGCCTCTGATCAGGCTGTGAAGTGCAACATCCCACTTCCTCAGGCTTCCTCTTACATCAACAGAATATCAGATGCCTCGCACGCAACATTGAAACTATGGAGCTCTCCAGACCCGGGGACGCGCAAATCGTCGCCGCTTCTCGACCTCGCGCTGGCCAGGATGTCTCAGCCGCACCTGTTAGGGAGCTAGAGAGAGCTGTCGCGGGGTTTCAAGCCATACTCACTGACGAAGACCGCAAGACGTTGCAGCAGCTCAAAACGACGTCGCACGACTCGCAAAGCATCATCACTTTCACAGCCGAGTTGGATCTTCTTGACAAGAACAGGCGAGGGAAGAGTGTCGCCTCGAGACTGGCTTCGTTCTTGCAGACGATTGAGCAGTTCACGCCCATAGTCGACACTTACATCCAATCCAATCCTGATATCGCAGCACTTATATGGGGTTCTATTAAACTTACATTCATGGTAGGAATGATGCTACGTCTACGTACCATTAACTGACAATATTCTCGTGACAGTTTCTTGCCAACTTCGCATCCTACTTCCAATCATTTGTAGAGCTCCTCCACGGATTTGGCTCGCTTTGTACGCGGTTCGCCGAGTATCAAGTCATTTTCAATGAGTCCTCACGTCTGAGGAGATCCGTTTGCGAGTTTCACACTTCAGTTGTTACTTGCTGCCAGCAGATTGTCTTGGCAATTCGGCGACCCTGTGCGTATGATGAAGGAACTGGTGAATAGATGCGCTAATTCTTTCTATAGTGAAGAATCAGCTTCTGAAGGCAATTACACAATCATTTCAATCTAAACTTCGAAACTACGTGGACGACATCAGAGCTAAAGCAGAGGAGGTCTAAGGGGATATCCAATTGGTCAAGGCTCACTGTGACCGTGAGGAACAGCAATTACAGACGACAGAGCGACAAGAGGCTACTAACCATCGAAAACGCTTCATGGCTTGGGCTGCCGAAATGGAAGTCTTCCAAGCGCAGCGAAGACGAAATGCATTAGGTTGGGCATGAGTAATTTTTTACGACGCCTAAACTAATTCGCAGTTGTAGAACAGAAACGCTGCCGTCTCCTTGAGGAGCTATCGTCATTCAACTTCACATCGGCTTTCAATAGCACACGAAACAAACGCCATATTGGTACGGCCAAGTGGGTTTTCGACAATCCGGAATTCCAAGAATGGGTCAAAATCGATGGGCCTCCTGTTCTCCATGTCACTGGCAAAAGTGAGTCGTCTGTTACGCAAAGGAACGAATGACTGGGGCTGACTACGGTCTCAAGTTGGGTCTGGTAAAACAGTCTTGTCGTGAGTAATTGTACTCCAGGTACTCAAACGCACAGGCCACTTACTATCATCAACTCTAGGTCCTCGATTGTTGAGAAACTTTCGCAGATCCGGCCGCCTCAACAGTTCGTGTCGTTTTTCTTTGTACGGTTTGATGATCCGCTCAGCTTAACGCGGAGACAATCATACGTTCGTGCGTTCAACAGTTAGTATCCGCCATCGCTATGGACAGTCTTGACCAAAAGGCCGCTTCTGAACTTGATGAATACCTTTCTCAAGCTAAGTTGGCTCTGTTCTCCGTCGACCTACTTTCAGATCTCTTTTTGGCTGCGGCTAAGGCTATCAAACACTGGTTCATAGTCATTGATGGGTTGGATGAGTGCAACAAGGATCAACAGTCAATATTACTAAAGTTCTTACAAGGGGTTGTTTCGGGGAATGATACAACCCGCAACATAAGCGTTCTCATCTCATCTCGAGAGACCTGCACCAACGCAATCAGACGCACTTTCCCTGGATCCCGGCGACTGGTTACAGGCCTGCATAGTACTAGTGCAGACATTGGTTCATATGTTGACGACATCATTATTGACAAACTCTCGACTGGCGAACTAGTTATCAACGATCCCAACCTGTTGAATGAGATTCTGAAACCAATCGCTTCTAAAGAGCAGGGGATGTCTGTAACTTCTTGCCTACTCAAATGTCACAAGGCTAATCATGCTGTACTCTTAGGTTTCTATGGGCGTTTCTTGCTATTGAGGATATATGCTCTGGAAAGTCTGACAAGGAGATTCGGCAAGCACTCCGAGACATCCCGAGTGACCTTCCTGCGACTTTTGACCGTGCCCTAAAGCGCATCATCCAAAGACGCAATCAACGCATTGCTAAAAAAGCCTTCATGTGGACGAAAGCAGTATCACAACCATTGACCTTGGTTCAACTTCGAGAAGCACTATCTATCGAAATTGGCCAACACACTCTGCGCCAGGAAGATCTCATCAGCGGGATAGAACGATTACCGGTGTGGTGCGAAAACCTGATTTATGTGGAGGAAACAGACAACACAGTTCGGTTCAGCCATCATTCCATTCAAGAGTTTCTTTTAGTGCCAGATTCGGGTGAGCATGGGGCGCTCCACATTGACTTTGACCAGTGCGATAAGCTTGCTGGCGAGGTCTGCATTACTTATGTCAGCCTTGACAACTTCCAAACGGCGCTAGCAGAGAGACAAAAGGGGCCTCTGAGTCCATCTGCTATAAAAGTCGACCCAAGTGGAATAGCTGAACAGACGATACAGTCTGCCATTCAAGGTGGTGCTGGAACACGCGTCGGTCGCCTAGCTCGCCAATTTGTCAAGACGTCAAACCCAAAAAAGACATCAACAAAGCGCGACTTTTCCCTAAGTTCTCCCATATCAGTTACTAGTAAAGCCCAAGGCAACGCAGATTACCCCTTTCTCGAATATGCTTCGACGAAGTGGTTCAAGCATACCAAACACATCAACAAAAAGGAGAAGGAGATTTGGAGGCTCTTCGGTCAATTGGTCCAGAAGCCCTTTCAGCACTCACAAGGTGAGCCTTGGCATAGTATGGAATGGAAGGCCGAAGCCATGACGGGGTTTCCAAATCATGACAATCCAAGATCAGAATGCTACTGCCGTGTGATACGGACTACGAGCGTTGACGTGATAGATCCGTCAGACGACGAGCCAGACGCCGGGCCAAAATTCTCCCAGCTCTACCTTGCTTTCATGTACGCTGAGTTGAACGGCTACTACGCGCTCGCATGTCGATCCTTTCAGTTGTTGATAGAACTTTCTTGGATGGTACCTAGGTTTGAAGAACCTCTTTGCGTTCTAGCAGCCAACAAGAATTAAGAAGCCTGTCAAAGTGATTGTGTAAGTCTGATACCGACACGTCTTAATCATCGCCTACTCGTCGCAGAGCTCAGGAAAGCGATCGCCCATGGGATTTCGTCCTTCCCAGCATTGCCAGATTACAAGTCACATCCTCTATGTGACTGCGCAGACCAACTTCCTCATGAGCTGAAATTGGATGTTTGCCAGGTGTTAAAGACTGGCTATGACCGAACGATTCAACTGCACTTGCAGGCTTTTGCTATCGTAACAGAAGCAGTTGAGATGGGTGACGATGTGCCCGGCATCTCGGACTTGCGCCTCACGTGTCGCGAGGAGCCTTATACTTTGTTTGAAGCCAAGAACATTCACAGGATGCTTTTGATTGATGTGCTCATCCAGGGGCTCCTTTCAACCAAAACATTGTACAAAGGCATTGTCTCAGCTTCCGTCAGCAGGTTTGTGGAATACAAGACTACACCGACCTTCCGTTTTCCTTCCCAGAGATTTGATTCCCTGAGACTAGAGCCACCAAGCTCGATGCCTGGACACCGTTTTATAGCTTATACCATCTGCTTTCTGGTTCTTTTAGACGGAGAGCGTCCTCCTGCACCGGCCCCAGATAAAAGTGTTCTTGATGAATATCGTCGCTCTGGAGAGTTTATGAACCTACACGGCGAAACTATCGCAGCAATATTTCGAAGAGTCGTTATCCCTGCACTATGGCCGACTTATATGGCATCATATATCGGCCAGACTCTATTCGGAGAGTTCCTAAAGCCCGATCTTCAGCACATTGCCCATGCTCACAAGGACTCATTTAGAGAAGCTGCGTGGAACAATAATTGGGACGTTGCGGCCGCTCTGCTGGAGCTTCAGCCGACTTCCCTAGATAAGCTTACTGGCCGTGGTTATTTCATCTCTATCAGAGAAGCTGTACACTGCCAAAACTGCTGGCGGTGCACACAAAATGTGGTCAGGCAGCTAACTTCTAGCGAAATGCATCGGTACTCTTTTAGGTTATGTGCGAACCATGTCAGCGATTTCAATAAGATTGCTGGTTTGCTTGGGAGCATATATGACGTTGAGAAGGGACAATTACTGTGCCCGGGACATAGTACAGATGCGTTGCCTGAACGAGAGGGAAAATTGAAGCGGCCATGATTTTGATTTGTCATAATATATAACCGAATTTCCATCGCCTCTTGTCTATCATAAATTCTTGGCCAGCACTGAAACTTACTCATAAATCCCCCCTCACATCCTTAACTTGCTTCGTCCTCTCAGAGTCCGTCTGATCTCCCGTATTAACAGTCCCCTCCCTTTCCACCATCATGATAACAGCATTCTCCGCCACAGGCTTATGCGTGACTCCCTTTGGCACGACATACATATCCCCCTCATTCATAATAACAGGCTCTTCGCCTTGAATCTCCATAGTCAATTTTCCAGAGAGTAGATAAAATAGCTCTTCAGAATCGGGATGAGCATGCCAGATAAATGAACCGTCGATCTTGGCGACTTTGACGTGATGGTCGTTGACGGATGCGATGAGGCGTGGGGACCATTTTTCGGTGAATGAGGAGAGGATTTCGGGGACGGATGTTGTTTGAGACATGGTTTTAGAGTTGATGATGTGAATGGTGTGAGTTTGGGTGAGATGAAAGTGTATTTCGTGATTGGCGTCTTATATAAGGCTGAGCCTATATTCGAGGGTCCCCACTATGTCGTTTACAAGGCGCAAGGGCGTGAGATTTGTGGATGGCAAGAGGGTCTGGCTAATTTTAGCTGACATTCCGCGCTTTGCTATTGGTCCATGCTTGGCAGAGGCTAATGAGCGGTAACTTTGACATTCCCTGTCAATAAATGCTGTGTACTTTATGTAATTCTAGGCAAGCCAGAGTTATTCAGAACAAGTTCACGATAGCAATTCTAGGTTTGAACTTTTTATCAGGAGCCAACTAGCGCTCGGCTCGGCATGAGCCTTCACAACTCTCTGCTCAGAACCATAGATCTATCCAAATGTAGCTTTCCTGCTATTTTAATATCCTTTTGTGAGTATTAAGTTAGTTAGGGAAATTTATAAATATAACAAGCGCTCTCTCGCGTCTTTAGACTCAACCTGTTCCTTTATGTATATATATCTACTCACCATGGTGCGTTACCAGGAACTGGAGCGCGATCCAGCGACACGAGATCTCTTCAAGAATAGGATCACGACACTGGAAGGGTTTCACCAAGTTTTCGAAAACTCATGTTTTCTCGCTCTTGACACGGAACATGTTGCAATCACGAGTGAGAGAGACCGTGTTCTCCACCAAGTTGGACTGGCGTTCACCAAGACACTGAAGTCTAGACATCCTCCATGCCCGGCGCGCAACCTTGGAATGATAAGACCAAAGCGGCGCCTTCGTCATTTCTTTGAAGATAACGAAATGGAAGGGCTCACTTTGAAAATTAACACGAGTAAGGAGCTGGGAGACCAAGTTCTTCGCGTCGGCGGTTTCAAAGGCATGCCTATTCGTCGCCCCCATCGCTTTGGCGAGAAAAAGACTGTCGACATTGAGGATTTGGAGGCTTCTGTTGTGGAGTTTCTCCAGGATCTACCTAAGGACAAGAAGCTCGTGCTCATCGGGTTCGGAATGGGAGCGGAGTGGACTTACCTATCGACAAACTTCCCAGCTGCCATACCCTTCTTCTCAGCCTGGATAGATCTTGGCGACATCGTGAAAGACATCACCTCCTCATCGCTTGCATATCTTCCAAATCTGCTATTTTTGATACAGACCTTTGGCTACTGGTGGAAAGATGTCAAGCCCGGGAGGGGATGCCACAGCGATGGTAACGCTGACAATGCTGGCGACGATGTCGTGATAACTCTTGCTTTAGCACATGACCTTCTTGAAGAGAGGAACCATAA
>JABFMM010001031.1:0-16379 GCA_013623845.1 Fusarium foetens | reverse complement strand
GGTCTCATTGTTACAAATCGCTACATCACAAATCGCACAACCGTACCAAGATTGCCCACCGCGATGCCTGCTTCTTGCGCTGCCGCTGATTTCACTGAGAGGGTGCCTTTTTGGGCCTTTTTCTCTCATTTGCCCTTGCCGGAAGCCTAAGCAGGCTAGGCACTCTGATTTACAGCCACGATAGATATGGTTGATGTTCCAGTCTATGTGTTTTTGCCATATTTGAGCATCTTCCATGTCTTCTTCTGCCCCTGACCGGTATCTCTTTCTTGCTTGACTTTCGCTACGATATGTGTTAAATAAGGTGTTTGAAATGCACTTCCGCCAATCCTCCTGTGACGTATATCTCTCCCAATTTGGTTGGGGACCATGTAGTTGAAGGATATAGCTATTAGTACCGGTAAGAATAACATCCACAAGGAAGGTCCAAGTAAGTGCCTGCCAAAGGTCGCGCCGCAGAGGGTGATCATAGCTTGTGTATGACCTCAATTGGTCACCTCGGTCAACGTGATTCATTTCATCATTGTAAGTAGCAGCTATTGTCGGGATTGGAATGGCTTTGGTGGTTTCCTCACCAAAGTATAGCTGTATCGGCCGGACTCGCTGGTGGTCTGTGGACGGCTTCTTCCTCTTCTTATCGGTACGCTCATCGCCTCGGAAAAGAGTTGTGATAAAGAGCACAAGGCTATTATCCTTCCAAGATATTTGATTGACCTAGGAAGGAGGGAAAAAAACAAGTTAGTAAGGAAAACACATAGAAAAGTGCCGCCGCCGGTTCTAACCTTGTTATCCCTTATCGGGATGGCCCTGAATTAATTGAAGGCATAGTCACAATGCCCTGATTTATCGAGCTTCTTATCCCTATTTAGGTGGTTGTGTATGCCACAGTAAGGCCACTGCAGCAGCTTCTATAGCGCAAGATCACCCTTCTGGAGGCCTAGCTAGGTCTTATTGGAATAGCTCTAGAAGGTCTTCCTAGAAGGCTATTAGCCATATCACTCTTTTTACCCTCTATCTCTCTTATCTTTTTACCTCTTTTATCTTTAACGTACATGATAAGCGAGTGGACCAGACAAGCGGGTGGACCAAAAATCTCAACCCTTGAGATAGAAATCACCATAAAAACACAACAAATCATCTAATCAATTAAAACTAATCGCTATACTCTTCCCCAGATATAACGACAACTATCTGGCAGGTTCTTGTATTATGACCTGTCTTGCCGCATGTTCTACAACGCCTTTCCTTTACTCGTGCCGACCCTCCTTGACCACCACTTCTCGACAATTCGGCCACTGCCTGCGCATTAACTTCCTTCTGGCCAACTGCGTCCCTACCTTCCTCTAGAGTCGTCGCCCCTCTTTTCTGTAGGCGGGTCCTTTTTGCCCTCCGCCGCCGGCTTAGTGTCTCATTTGCCCGTCGAAGGTCTTGGATCTCAGCCCTCATCAAGGCCATCTCATGCATAACCGCCTTCGTTCCTTTAGAAAGAGACTTTAGTGCATCTAGAATTGACTCTGGGGAGCTACTTTGATGCCTTCTGATTCGTCTTTCAAGGTATTTAGACTGAGATTCAGCCTCGAGGACGGTCTTTGGGGTCTTTGAAACTCAAGGGTTGGGGTGGCTAGCCTCCTCCTCAAAAGGCGTTGGAGTCCGCGCTTGCACATCAAGCTTTGAGACTACACTTTCTGGATCAAGAGGAACAAGCCTGGCTCCTCTAAAACCTGCTTTAATATTTACCTCCGTCATTGTAGCCTGAAATGCAGCGTAGAAGGCTAGGAAGAACTCGGTCTTCGAAACGTAGGTTATACACGTACTTGGGCATTGTAGAGTAGAGGGAGCTCTACCCGCTACTCTACCCACTACTCTTTCCGTCATTCTACCCACTCTACCCACCACTCTACCCACTCTACCCGGTGGGGTAAAGCTCCACTCTACTCTACAATGCCCAAGTATGGTTATACAGCATCTAATCAGACGCTCTATTTCTCGACCATAAGCCTTCTTAAGTAGCTCAAAGCACTCGACGTCAAGTGGCTGAAGCAGATGAGATGAATGAGGCGGCATACAAACCGTGATAATCTTGTTCTCGTTGCAATATTCTTGAAACTCGACTGAGTGGTGACTTTCGTGCCCATCGAGGATCAGAAGACGATAGCGACTATTCAAACGCTTGGCTGTGCACTGGTCAAAGTGCTTTAGCCACTCGAGACCGGTCTCGTTATCGGCCTAGCTATTTTGGGTCGTCGCAATAGCTTAATCGCCTGGAAGGTTGCTTTCTCGGTACCAATTGGCAAGGTGATATTGGCCTGCAACCACGATGAACGGCTGGATCGCCCAGCCTTCCGCATTGATCGCTTGAATGACTGTAACTTATTCCTGGTTTCCAGGCTGCACTGATTTCGGTCGTCCACGCCTTTCTGCGCCTGTAATAACTATTCCGCTTGCAATCATGCCTATCATAAAGCCAGTCTCGTCAAAGTTATAGATATCATCTAATCGGATGCTATACTTGGCAATTGTGTTCTCTACAAGCCTAAACCAATTGCGAATAACGGTCGGGTCTTCATATTTGGCTCTCCGGTAATCATATTTACGCTAAGCAGTTATTCCACTGGTAAACCACTTGGAATCGTTTGCGAAATAAAGTCAAGACATCATAGGTGTTTGTGGCCAAGCTCGTCAATATTGAGACCCGGAGGTGAGAAGTGAGTTTGAAATTAAATCTATGATACTGGCCAATGTTTGCATGCTCCTTATATTTCGTTCGTTCTAGTTGCCGCGAACTCGGTTCCATGCCAATAACCAACTATCTCACTAGTAATCATCAATTCCGTCCCGCAATACTTTCTGCAAAGTTTACAATGTCGTCTACAAGGCGGTCCGCATAAGCAAGGACCAGCACTAGGCGGTACAGGTTAGCCGGGCTCAATTAGGCGTTGAAAACTGCGAACTCACCATGACCTCCTTCGTCATATATAATCAGCTTCGCTCCAGGAACTGACTTCTGTACAAGTTCTGCGCTCACTTCGGCGGGCACTCCGCCGTCGCCTCCACCGTGAATGAGAAGGAAGGGTTTGTTGAAGATTTGCCCAAACCTCGTGACCTCCCCAAACAGGTTCTCGCGGGTCCAAACCTTCAAGCAGCGTTCAACCGCGACGGGATCAGCCTCGTAGAAAGTCTTCTCGAAAAATGCAATCTGCTTATCGGAGACTGATCCGGATGTTCCAACTCCAAGAGGCCCCCTGAAGGCGTTGCCGACGAAATTGGGCCTATCCTGTCTTATACCCTGGAGGGTTTCATCCCACGCGCTCTGTGGCGAAGCCTTCGGGTTTTCGGGTGAAGCCGTAGGGTACGGCAGGCTAGTGCTTATCCATAGCATACCCTAACACATTGTTGAGTCGTTGACTTCGTAAGCTGTCCTGCCATATGACTTACCTGACAGTTCTCCTGCACGTACGGGCTATCAAGATAGGCCAGAAGCGCTTCGCCCGTGCTCATGCTGGAGGCAACAAAGACAAAAGGCCCTGGCTGGATCTTTTCCAGCAGACCCGATAAGTCTTGCCCAAGCTCTTTGTAGCCAATGGGAGCCGTGGATCGAGGTCCAGACCATTCGCTCTTACCAAAACCTCGCCTGTCGGGGGCAATAACATTGTATCCGTGGGTCTCGCAAAGTCCCAGGATGATCGAGTCGTACATGCGCGACGTGAGAGGCCATTGATGAAGAAGGACCAGAGTTAGGCTCTTGGCTGCGCTGGCTGATTCACCTGCAAGTGGAGCGGGTCTGCCTTCTGGTGTATAGTAGTGATAAAACAGTTCCGCGCCATCAACCGAGCTAGAGTGTCGAGGCATGTTGGTTATGGATGAGTCGAACAAAAACTGATGAGACGAATGGAATGGAATGAATAGTGGGGGCTCGTTGAAAACGATCAAGATATGGGTTTGTCTGGAAGAGCATGAGTTTATGACACACCAAAGCCCATGCTGTATTAGAAATCGGAGTAGTATCAAGTGAGCCAGAATTACTTCTGCAAAAGTCTGATTACTATTCAGTCCTTCTTGGTCACTGACTAATTCCACCGTGAGAGGCCCCGGACAAACGAAAAGTTGTGGGGTGCCGAGGTCCACGCCCTCCCAAAACTTAAACTGATACCTTTCTATTCTTCCTTGTATATTCAAAAGCCGAATTATTTTCTCGCGCTTATCTGCGTCACGCGGATATGGTGCATTAGTGGGGAAAAACTTAGCGTATCGACTCAGTGGGTCAACCGCAGTTCCGCAGGCTCTCGCAACTAACAGCGGTGATGACATACTCAAAATCGTGCTCCATTTTTACTCAGCAGTATGCTGATAAATCGTCCCAAAGCTTGAACCATCGCCCCAAAGCTTGAACCATCGCCCCAAGGCTTGAGCAATCGTCCCAAGGCTTGAGCAATCGTCCATTAAATACCTCTGGTCGAGGAAGTGTAAGATGCTACAGTCTCCCCGGCAGAAGCCAACACAGAATACCACCCATCGCAAATTAAATCACATTATTTCAGCATGGGCTTACAGTACAAAGTCTTTTTCAGCAAACGCGACTCGGCCACTCGGTCTGGCCCAGCTGGTCATAATCACCTTAAGTGGGTGCCCACTTCCTCCACGCTGATCTACGGCAACAAAGATGCTGTTTTAGTCGACGCCCAGTTGACTACCAAAGCGTCGAATGAGCTTTTGGAGTGGGTAATCGAGAGCGGCAAGAATGTCACCCACATCTACGTTACACATGCCCACGGCGACCACTTCTTTGGCAGCGCGCCTATTCTGGAGCGATTTCCCGAGGCCGTTCTCGTCGCAACGCCCGAAGTTGTGGCCAAGATGAGTCAGGAGACTGCACCGGAGCGTCTCAGCGGGCTTTGGGAAAAGTTGTTTCCCGGCCAGATTCCGCCGACTTTGAGGGTTGCAGAGCCTCTTGAGCAAGACTACCTTGAACTAGAAGGTGAAAAGTTGCTGGTGGTCAGGACGGGTCACACCGACACCGATGATACGACAACTCTCTGGGTTCCCTCTATCCAACTTGCTGTGACCGGCGATGCTGTCTACGCAAACACTCACCCGTATCTGGGAGAGTCCGGGGCAGCTAGCAAGCGAAAGGAGTGGGTGAAGGCTCTGGATACCATCGCCGCACTCCAGCCCAAGCATGTCGTGGGCGGGCATAGCGATCCGAGTCGCTCATTTGGCATCGAAGCAATCGAGGATACCAAGGCATATTTTGAGAATATTGAGAAAGTCAGCGCGGAGACGAAGACGGCCGAAGAGCTGTATGCCCGCATGATGGAGATCTATCCCAACCGCATCAATCCGGGATCTCTTTGGGCAGGGGCTATTTTAATCTACAAGTCGTAGGATAGGATCAAACTGGCATGGTTTTAAATCATAAAATGTATCACAATAAGCCATGTGATCTCCGGGGAACCTGGTTGTGAATGACTGAATGATTTACTGCCTTGGTGTGACGTCTAACGGCGTATTTTCTTGTGCTCTAAAAGCAGAAAATACTAGATAAAACAACTAGACTGAAAACTATATAATAAACAAAGGGATATCTGATATATATGGAGACTCCTATCAAGGTTAAAGATACTAAGGTCTTTATTCACCTTGATAAAATCTCCTTATGATAGTGCGAAGAATTTTATATTATTTACATAATGATAGTAAAAACTCAATCGACACCCCGGATTGAATTGATCGCCACCCTGGTAGAGATACACTGGGCTTTTGTAACCTCTCCTAACAGGCACATGCGTGTCTGTGATACCACTTGATTGGACTCCCATTTTCCGATGGGTCTGATTGTTTACCTCGACTACTTTGCCTTACTTTCAGTGCCTGATTTGATTTGCTTGTATGGATATGCGTATTGAGTCAGGTGTTTGAAAGTCCAAGTGAGGAGTGTTCCGTATTTCTTCTCTAGTTCTCTACAGTTACTTCGCAAATGCAACAACGAACGTATTCCACACCAATACATCAAGACTCTCCTTCGCTTCCTTCACCGCTGCACTCCCGAGTACTTTCTCTCTGATCTAAAATCTCAAAGTCAGCCAATTGCCCTCAACTCACCAACAAAATCAAAAGATATTTCAAACTCACCTCACTACTCTCCCACCCCAACACACCAACCCACCTCCTCTCCTCTAGATTTAGACTCGTCCCTTGAATGCTCTTCCCATTCCCATTCACGCCACCCGCCTCTGCAACCGCACTAACAAACTTCTCCCATGCCTCTCTCGACTCTACTGCTTTCCCATCTCCCTCCCCGATCTGCACCTGCCACACCTCCGTCAACGCACTGCCAAACACCTTAATCGGTTCGAAATCCGTGTTATATAGCTGTGGGACTGGCGGTGCAAGAGAGTGAGGCATCACCATGGTCTTGAAGGTCTGGAAATTTTCTGATGCGACGAAGCTGTTGAAATGTGAGGCGTCTTCCCACTCTGTCGAAGTATCAGCATCAGACTATGTTCGAATTTGCGCGAACGCTAAGAGGGGGAAAAGGGATGGCGATAGGACGGGGATGGAGGTGATGACAGCACGGAAAAGGGAAAAAGGAAGGGAGAAGGAAGAGGGAATGACGAACCAAGCCCAACACAAAGTCTAAAGTCCCCCGACACATCATTGCCATTCTCCAAGAGAATCTTCCCGAAATATTTGAACTTGGGAGGAGTGGCATGTGTATCAAGGATGTTAATGAGAAAGGGTGCAAGCTCGGTGGTGAATGTCGCTTCCGTTACAGGATCTGTCTTCAATGTTGGGACGACGAACTCAGTGAAGGCCATTTTTGCTGTTGTGTTTAGTTGGGAAATTGAAGGATAAGAAATTGTGTTTGAGATTGAAGAGCTTGGAATTGAACTCCTTTGTATATAATCTTCCCTTATCCACTTTCTCTCTTCCGCCTCATACTAATCATTCAAACACTCAACGGCTGAGACTCACAATTCGTCCCAAAAGAAGTCATAAGTTACGTCATCCCTCAAACAATCGGACCGGCGCATCTGCTTTGATTTGTAAACAACCGAATTCCAGCTTACAAATGCCACACCAAAAAAAGCAATCCGACCCCACCTCCACAGGAGGAGGAGGAGGAGTCCACCGAGATATCTGGACAAATGGTAGATTGAGTGGCTTAGCAGATCTTCAATGGTCTGCCGGTAGTTAGCTTCCCATGAATCATGCATTAAAATGTGAGTTAGACAGATTACTAAACAACTATAATATCAACGTATTGGCGCATACAGTGTGGGGGCAAAAGTATGAATCCGAAAGCATGTACTGTAGCCGGCCCGCCCTAACCCGATTTGTCGCGCCTTTTTGCTGCCAATTTTACCTGCGGATTTGTTGGTGTCGGCACAGCAGGCTATTGGGGACAACGCAGGAGCCATCAAGGGTAACGTATGTAGCGGATAAGCGTGGTTGAGGCTTCTGATTTATTGTAATTACTGATCATTGATTAATCAGTTAATGTAGGGATCTTTTCGCCTCCATATCCAACAGATAAGATTAGTAAAATGAACTCCACATGCTTTCAAGATACCTATATAAAAATGCTGGGCAACCCTCTCATCCAAGATTAATGGTATCATAAACTGAACGAAGTCGATCAAGGCCAAGTAATAACAACGAAAATAAAAGCTCACACGTATTTCAAGCATGGCTCGCATCGGCATCTTCCCCGCTTCTGGCGCGCTTGGCACCAGCACATATACCAATCTTCTATCTCAAGTTCCCAACAATCAAGTCACGCTTATTAACCGATATCCTGAGAAAGTGCCCAAGAAATATGTCGAAAATGGGGTCACTGTTCGCCAGGCTTCTTACGAATCCAGCGCTGAAGATCTCGAAGCTGTCTTTGCCGGGGTCGACATCCTCTTCTTGATATCCTACCCCAGTCCTGTCCACCTATACCGCACCAAAGTTCAAACCAAGGCGCTTAATGCGGCGCAAAAAGCTGGAGTCAAGCATATCTTCTATTCTTCTCTGGCCTATGCATTAGTTAATGCAGAATCTGCGAAGGCAGTAGTCATGGCAGCGCATCTGGATAGTGAAGCGCACCTGAAACAACTTGCTCGTGCCAACTCTGGACTCTCATGGACAAGTATCCGCGAGGGACTATACGCCGAGTCATTTCCGGTTTATTCTGGGCTCCCCGGCTTTAACAACCCACCATCCACAATCAGAATTCCGGAGGATCCGAACGGGCCTGGCGTTAGTTGGGTTAGGCAAGATGAACTGGGAGAAGGGTCTGCACGCCTGATCGCTTCATATGCGAAGTCTCCATCGACATTTGAATACACTAACAAGATCGTTACCTTGTCTGGCCCAAAATCCTGGACATGGGCCGAGGCCGTCGAGGTTCTCTCGCGAGTAACAGGCAAGAACATCAGCATCGAAAAAGTCAGCCTCGAGGAGTACAAGAATCAGCCCCAGATGAAGGCATACTTCGGAACCGAGGAGACGGCAAACACACTGGACTCTGCTTGGGAAGCCATTCGTGGTGGAGAGGCAGCTGGTGTGACCACAACATTGGCAGAGATTCTAGGAAGGGAGCCTCAGTCTTTTGAGAAGACTATCGAGGAGTGTGTCAAGAAGCAGGCGTCTCAAGAGTAATGTCGTATTTTTATGTAGGCGAACTAGCACACAATTTAGCAAATTGATGGAGCATTTAACCTAAACAGTAAACACTGAGCGTCATCTATTTTTTTCTTATGAGTTGCATAACGTGGCTAAAATGGGTAACGTACATGATAAGCTTGCGTCACACACAAGCTTGCGTGACAAAAATCCCTCAACTTACATCATCTCTATTTAATCAATTGATTCTTAACCACGAAATATGTCAGACCCTAATATTGAGGGTAGAATCCTTCTTGCCCTTTAGGCGCTTCAAAATGACACAAAATTAAAGCTCCGACGCGCTGCAGAGATCTATAAAGTTGACCGTATGATTCTTTGGCGCCGGCAGTGCTGGAAAACTGGGAATGCCCCCTTATCTTCAGCATTCAGACTGTTAGTCTGAGAGCCCTAGATTTAAAGTTCAAAGTCCTAGATGAAATCAACTAGAGATATAAACCCGAGAAGAACTCTCAGCTCAATAATAAATTAACAAAGTTTCATAAAATATCTTTTCACCCAGCACTACTGCGCAATATAAACAACAAGTATGAACTTCAAACAACACAAACAACATAAGAGACTCCGGGTTTTGTAGTCTGGTCTTTTCTTGGGCTAATGCAGAAATAAATAAGAAGATTATTTATGTTTTACAATTGTATTAGTGAGATGCAGCTAGGAGTCAATTTTCCTCAATAGATGCAAATTGTGGAAAATGAGGGAGTAGATGATAGATAAAGTTCATGATGAGAATCTATCCTGAGATGTATGTGAGCTTGTCCTAAGAGCCATAACTGAATAGCTAAGAAAGCAATAAATCAGTATAGACCATGACTACTCAATCTTGGCCGCAACTCTGCAGAAATGCTTCTGGTCTGCCAGGTACTGATAAGCCCTTAAATTGGTTAGCTTGGATTATGAATCGTTGCGATATATAGTTGACTTACTCTTTGAGGTCCTCGAGCTTGAAGACCTGTTGGTCCAGAACAGGCTTGATGTTGGAAGCCTCAATGGCACGAATCATGGGCTGGTGCTGAGACCTAGAATAGCTGCATTTAGTGAGCATGCGATTGTGTACAGCTAGTGGATCACTGCCCGTATTGATACGGCCTGCGTCGCTAGGTGGCGCGGTTAGCCCGTGTGGGGGGACTCCAGGGGCAGCGGCGCTAATAAACTTTATGCATATGGTAATCCGGAGTATGTGGGAACTAGGAAGATAAGATGCTGGAAAATTGATTGATCGCAAGTAGACGTGAATGAGACATTCTCCATCACCGGTTCTCTATGAGACCTCCTAATATCTTACGCTGGTGCGAGTAGCCGCGGCAAGCCTATCGGTGCTAAGGTTTCTATCCCAAAGACAAGACCTCCCGGCCATTTCATGGCATCTTCCCACTCATCTCCAAGGAGCCCCTTAATGTAGCTCAACAAACCGCTTGGCCAGTCTCTCAGACACCAATGCTCCTGACTATAGCTCATTAAGACAGTAAAGTGACCCAGAATAACGAGTGCTACGGGATGTCGAGCTGAGCACAGATCCAGAAAGGTCTGGCATGCTTCAAGTCCCCAGCCCCAAACTATCTTACCAGGCTCAGGGTCTCCGAGGTTGTCTGAAAGCACTGCAATACGGCGGAAGAGTGATTTCACGGCATGGAGGCATGCTGTCTTCTGTTCCCTGCAAACTGACGCACTATGCATCCCTGGAGAAACGCAAGCTGTGGATATCTTGTTTCGAGATCATTCCCAGTGTCTTGATAATTGGCAACAAACTTAGTGAGAAGCCATGATTCTGAGACGACTACTGGGGGGAAGCTCTGCTGTACAAACATCAACGTAGATCTGACATACCACTTAGATTGGGAACGATCTTCACTGTAGAGCTGAAGGGCTGTCAGGCCCAGGATACTATTCAGCAAGTAGTGGTGAGAGAAGCCCAAGCGAACAAGGTTGTATTGCAGCTGCTTCGTAGTCTCTGTCACGTCGCCTGTCACGGGATACTGGTGCCAGTGCTCCAGCAATTCAAGATCAGCTATGCTGTCCTCGTTTAGTGGCGGCTTGTTCAGGGTAGGAGACGAGAAGCTGCACACGAGGTTGGCCCGCTCGCATTGAACACAGCCTTCTCGGGACTTTCTGTGAACTTTCCGCCTTCTCATCATGTTTGTCATGCCTCCGTGTCGCGTCACAGGAAGATACGCTAGGGTCTCATAGGGCGCCGTATAGATACGGTGGTGGAGTGTTGATATATGATTAGTTGGAGCTAACCGGGCCTTGTCGGCCGCTTTTAAAAGCGGGGTAAAGGCGAGTCATCTAATCCAAGAACGCTTACCAATCATAGGGACTTCCCTAGGCGACTGATACACTGCCGCCTGGCGGCCAATACATGGGGCACCTAGGTGCCCAAATTATGTCAGCAATCGTCGCCCGATTGGCCAGCGCGCGTTAGACATGACCGACGCGACCTGCGCTCTGTATGTGTCGCACTTAGCGTGCTTAAAGGGTTAAAGTGAATGTGATGAACAGCAGCAAAAATGTTTTGATTGATTGTTTTGTTATTTCTTGTGCGGGGTATTCCATCCCGCAGAGTTACTTAAAGCATATAGCTAGATTACTAATACAGTTATTTTCTGAGCCCTTGAAGATCATGCCTACCCTGCGGCACTTGACCCACAAAAACGCTATCGCAGCGCCCAGGCGCCGTTCCAGTTGGAGCCCCGAGGTCTGAGACTGATTACGCTCGGGATTCTTCAGGTCGCGACGTATGTGTATAAGAACTGATACGTTCTGGATATTTAGCGATCCTGATTACGCCAATGAAGGAGACTAAGTTATCTTAGGATGGAAGGAATGAACTATCCGTTTCGATGAGGCTCAAGCTCTGACCCCACAGATGGTTCTCTATGAACTGAGCTGGAGTAATGACGTAGTGATGTAGTGTGGTACTTCTATACTTTAAATATAACGCAGCCAAGGTATACTATCAGGAGTAAATCCTTCTACTGTAATACCATTTCCAAAACTTGCAAACTTTTGCTCATCCTCATCAAACTTAAGATCATAGTCCTCCCATCGCACTATTTCAGTTGCGGCATAGTAGTGAAGTATTGTCCCTGGCCATGGAACAATAACCTTTTTGTTAGATTTATCTGCAATGTAATAATTCAGTCCTGACTAATGTAAATGCTGGGTAACAGAGGCCGACTTACACCATGATGAGCATGGCTCCGCCCAGACCATCTCTGGCATGCGTGATTGAACCCAGCGATTGAAGGCGTCTTGGGCTGATTGCTTGATACAGACGGATCTTAGGCGATCCTTCTGTAGCCTGTCGATGACTCTGATAATGTAGTCACTCGTACGCTCAATTCCAGGGTACGCCGAGCCGTTTACCGGACATATAGGCGGATTAAAAACTTAAAAGCAGAGTTTAGCTTTTTAGAAAGATCTTATAAGTGGGTCCACATACCGAAAAAGTTGGGGAAACCAGCGACTGTTGCTGCCAAGTAACTCTCATAGCCCCCATCCATTGACCATAGATCTGACAAGTTAGATGTTCCTCGCCCTTTGATCGGAAACCTTGGCGCGTATGGCTCAAAGCCTGTACCACAGACAATCATGTCATACGTTCGCCGCTCGCCGTCAGTCGTGATGATAGCATTTCCTTCCACCTGCTTGATCGGGGTAGAAATGAGCTCTACATTTGACTTATTTAGGACCTCCATATATTTGTCGGCAGGCGTGAAGCGACGACAACCAGCTTTATACTCAGTAGGAAGGAGGGCCTTCAGGGCCTGTGGGTCGTCAATCTTGTTGATCATGTGCTGCTTTGCATTCTGAGTGAATATTTCAGCAGCGTCTGATTTGGCCCAGAGACCTCTAAAGCTATAGGCTAGCTTTTTCTCGATCTGTAGGCGGAATTGGAAGTACGAATCGGGCTCGGTTTCGAATTTCTTGATTGAATCATGGGAATCTGCACGCGTGTTAGAGGTGGTTGGGGTCTGTGTAGTAGGGGAGAGAGTGCCCACAATTGACCTGCGCTTCTCCATTGCGAGAGAATACATGCGGAACCAGCCATGTTGGTCCACGAACAAAATTACCGATGGATCTCGCGTCTGGAGTTGTTAGCAAATATTGGGGTCTGTACAGCCAAGACTCTCACCTTTGTGTAAGCTAGCTAAACACTGGGTTGAGCTGGCTCCATTCCCTATCACAGCTATATCTTTGCCGTGACAGTCTAAGCCCTGGGGCCAGTTGGCTGTGTGTATTACACGCCCCTGGAACGTGTCAAGGCCTTCTATGTCCGGTAGCTTCCAGTTATTCAGCCTTCCTATAGCAATGATAAAAACATCGCATTTGACAGAGATTTCATCATGAGGCGTCCCGTTCCTTTGCAACGTGACATTCCATTCGGAGTTCTTCTCATCCCAGTTTGCTCCAGTGCAGGTTGTACCGAACTGAATATATCGTCGGAGATTGAACTTAGTCACCGTTGATTTTAGATAGTCTAAGATTTCAGCCGCCTCTGCATACAGGCGGCTCCACTGGGGATTTGGGTTCCAGCTGTACTGGTAGGCATGGGATGGGATGTCGCATGCACAGCTTGTAGATTTCAGCAGTTGCCCATGATCAGTTAGTGGTGAATGGAATGCTCACCCGGGGTATATATTCTCCGCCCAAGTTCCTCCTTCTTGGCTGTTCTTGTCATAAACAGTGATGTTGACGTTTGGCAATCGCGTGGTTGCGTCTTTCAAAAACTGGATGCCGGATATCCTGCAATGCTTAATTGCGAATCCAAGCTGAAACTGGGGATATACTTACCCAGCACCTATGACGACAATACGAATGGGCTTCGGAACAAATGCTGTTGGGAGTGGCTCCATGTTGAAACTGTACTACCACGAAATGGAAGAACAGATGTGATGTTGTGTAGGGTCTCGACTTGTAACTCTCCCAACCGACCCATTCTCAGACTGACGTTTCTTATGTCACGAGAGTTCTACCTCATGAGAGCGTGGGTGATATTTATGTTGTATGAAAAGGTCCAAAATAATACTATAACGATCTCAGTATGATGAGGAGCGGGCCAAGCATCAGTAGTCGACCTCTGTAATTTCACCAGGATTGCCCAAGACTGACCAAACGTGGCCCGTTTCGGATGTTCCCCCTCGACCTTCCCTTATGGGCAATCCATCGGGATGGATTATGGGATGAAAGGAGTCAACATGCAGTCTCAAGCTGTTCGTGTTGTCACCAAATGGATACATCGGTACTCTAGCCCATCCGGTTGTAGTTTTCTTTTTTGTTCCCGCAGTCTTTTTATTCTAGGAGTCCTTTGCCTCTTTCAAAACGGCCATTTTTTGCCAGCAGCACGATGAGTTTAAACAAGGTACCCAATACTTGGATGGTTGATGCTACTGAGATATGTCCTAGGACATACTGCCTCCGCAGTAGGCATGCTTACTTTGGGCTGTGAGGTTATTTGCGATACACACGTATCAATGGATCTTTCCACTTACGTCTATTGACAGTCTAAAATCAACCCAGTCATTATTAAGCCGGAAAACTGGATTATAAAGATCTAGTCCGTATCTCACACTTTGCAGCTCAAAGCGCCTGATACTGCTACGCATGTTCCATGACGACCACTTTACACGAGGATTTCTTGGAAGAGTCAGCTTCGGAAAGATTCTGGAGTCGGACTGAGTATCAAAGTATCTGGCATGAGATTTTTCGAGACCTGGACTGGCTGGACAACATACTTTCAGCAGGTTTGATACCTGCTCTGGTAGGATGGGATATACAGTTCATGCAACCAGCGAGTAAGTTAAAACAACCGCCTTTGATAGCCCTCGCTCTTGCAAAACCAAAGGGGAAAACTCGACCCAGTCAGGATCTAGAACACTTCCTAAGTGCACTTCATGAACACCAGTATCATGAGCATCTTTGCATGGTAGAGTTTCCTAAGTTTAACCTTTACATTGGTCATGTCGCGAACTCTCATTACTCCAATGTTATGGATATGCATGATGCGATCTGTCTTCTACGGCCAGATTGTACCGACCCGCCTACTGAATACAAAACGCTCGTGCTCTACTATGACCAGAAGAGCCGTGGGCCGCTTCTTCTTGACGCTGACTTCAATCACGGATGGGACATTTGGATCTTGGACCGTGACCGAAAGCTTTTCGTTCTCTCCGTGGCTGACTCCGTAGGATATGAAAATTGGGTGCAAGAAGAGACTAAGAGAAAGACAGAGGCAGTATAGTAGCTATGAATAAGACAATGTACATTCATTTGGTGGCTACAATCGTCTGCTGGTTATGGTAAACAGACAAATTGACTCTGCCCTTCAAATATGGAAAATGGAGTACCGGATGATGTCCCTTTCCTACTGTGCTGTTGTAACGCTCGACTGAGGGACTAAACAGGGCGTTTGGGAAACCCATTCAGGCCACTGCAGGAACCTATGACAACATCTGTAGACGTGACAGCGCAGTTCGATGTACTATATCTGCGTCAAGATCTGCCACGAATCTTCTATTCGACGCTACAATCGGCCGTATATGGCCGGAAGTATCCCATGCTGCGGAAAAGCACAGTGAATTTGCTCTGAGTAGTCGGTGCAAGCTAAGTTAAATATTAGTCAACATTCCGCTGTCTGTGAGTATAAGTGAGATTATATTTTCTATAACCTGATCACCTCACTTTGCCCACTTCGATCCATCTCTACCATTTGCACTTGATTAGACTTTACGCAGACAAAAGGTATGTTGATCAAGAAGATTATCTGTTTATTAACTGTTCTAATTTGTATAGTATACAAGGTACAGCAGGGAAGCTTTTCGTTGCCGTCACTGATGGGTCCTGATTGCGATACATACTTTGAGGAACACAGAGTGCCTGCTTGCCCAAGCAAAGCTCGTCGCTTAGAAAAGGATGGAAGACTCATCCGCCAAACCAATATGGGCACCGTTCCACGTTCCCCGTAAGGACCTCAGCTGGCAAACAGAGAAAGAATGTCTCAAGAACTGCGCCTGCCCACGCTGTAATGGCAAGCTTCGAAGCAGACTCTTCTTCATAACGCACTGGTCGAGCAAAAAGTACGACACTAAGACACTAGCCCGTACTTATGAAGATAGGCTATCAGGCTGGCTGCGTCCCCGTTTCTGGCGACTATTCCGAAAGCCGCAAGTAAATGTGATAGGATGTATGTCCGAGTTCTCAGATTACTTTTCTAGGACAAAAGTCTACGTGTACTCTTCACTCGTTCTTCTTCCCCGCGACGTTGAGTGGAGTCAGCCCTGGGTCAGGATGTTGATTAGTGCTGATCAAGGGCTACATTACACTTTCGACGGCGACGTTAGTTTCCACGAATGGGCCGTGGTCTCATCATGTCCAATGGGACCGAATGATCCTCTTTTATCTTGTGTTCGATTTTATTGGGCAGCTTTACGTCAACTCTACTGGTGGGATGAAACAGACAACAAGCAGCGGAACGAAGTAGTGAAAGAGCCATACGGAGATAGAGACAGATTTCGCGAGCGGATGGTATCCACGTTCCCTGGCTTGGATAAGGCCTTTTTCTCTTCGTGGCCGGATAGGAACGGGCTGCGAAGATTTGCCCAAGATCATCTACACGCTGAATGGGTCCCTGGGAAAGGGAAACATAGTGTCTGTAGTTTAGAACCGATCTATGTCGATCCGCGACTTCATTGTACTTCAAGGAGAAGATTGAA
>JABFMM010001028.1:0-32945 GCA_013623845.1 Fusarium foetens | reverse complement strand
ACATATTCAGTCCAAATGGCCCATACAATTGCTCCTCGCTTGCTATGTTCAAACTTTTGATAATGCCAAAGAGATTGCTGTTTAATGGCTATCGCGAAAGCCGTAAGATTTATGCACGAAATTGACAGCGCATACAATCGATTGATGCCTGATACGTGATACGATTCTCGGGCATCTCGACATGTCACACTCTAAGATCGTGGCTTGATCTAGACCTCGGTCTCGATTCCCGGCTGCTTAGACGAGTGCTCAAAGACACCGGAGGCTTTGTCTCCAACTCGATACATCTTATTCTTGATCCACTTGGCCGTTCGCGGGATCTAGGCCCATCTGTTAGTTCCAGTCTTATGGCACGCCCCCTCTAAAAGCGGGAGGGCAGGAAATAGAAACAAATTTGAAAACCACGTGCGACTTATACAAGGGTATCAGGAGCTTACCTTCCATTGCATTAGACCCCGGTGTTGGCGATGCAGGCGTTTGTCTCGACGGCGATAGTCCCTGAGCTGGTCTATAGGACCCTGTTTGTGATCTGCGCTCCCATCTGGGACACTGGAAACCTGGCCGTCTTCGTCTTCTGTATCTGAGGAGCTGGAACTGGAGTCCGAGTTGCTGCCTATAGAGCCTGCACGGCGGGCACGCTGGCCGGAGCACTCGTCATCAGAATCATCAGACTCAACAATACCAGCTTCCCTTTCCTGTTGGCCGACTTCAAGATTGTCGCGAGCAGTTTCGATCACTTCAACCACATTTTGAAGATGTTCGTCTCGACTCGCCCATCGAGAATGGGCACTTCCCTGAAAGGACGTTAGCAACTGGATAAGGCCTGCCAGATACTTTCATATGTGCTAGTAGAATGCTTACCAAACCGGACCAGAATGTGAGCTTGAGTTTGATAGTGCCCAAACGTTCACCGCACTCCTCTAAACAGCAAGCTGTAGCACGCTGGAAATTGCCTTTCCAAATGGGTAGTTCCAACTCTGTTTCTTCTTCGTCGGCAATATCTTTAAGCCAAAGGACAGCAAATGCAGCCGTATCGTCTCCAAAGAATCCCTTCTCCCGGAAAGCGATTGACATACAACTGCTGTATCTCTTAGCAACCGCTAGAGCAAGCGATCTACCTCGTTTCGATTTCCAAGTCACTGTTCCTTGATCGTCACCATCCTCAGTATACATCTTTGCACTACTGATACTGGTCCGGAACTTGAGCTTCGATGAGCGAAGTTCCTTGGGACAGTCTACCACTGTGACAGTGGGCTGAACCTCGATTGTGCCGTACTGCCATCCTAGGAGATTTCGTGGTGCTTGGAGTTGAACACTTCGGAAGACCATTGAGATACGGACTCGTCCATAGCCAATGCCTCCTGTCAGGGGCCAAAATCCCATGACTTGCGAACGTTCACGGAATACTTCTCCGAGAGGCAGGTGGATGATGCCAAGCAAGGGGTCATCCTCCTTCAGTCGAGCATCACGGACCGTGACAAAGACTTCTGCTTCACGCCAGTCGCGGATGAATCTCTCGCAGCCAGCGTTATAGAACGGTTTCGAGTTTTGAGGTTTTGTTCTTGTCTTAAATGTCTTTCGGTGATTAAGGATGATAGTACAGTATGCACTTGGCAGACCATCACCCGAGTCCTCTTCGTCGGTCGCCTCAGCGTCGTTTTCGGCCTTGCGCTTGTTGAGTCGCTCCAGCTCAAGACCAGTGATGTTATGCACTTGGATGCTGAATAGACCACTAGGGTAGCCGTCGGGCGGAGGCGCAGAAATGATCATGGCATCCTGCTCAGCCTTGAGCTCCTGAGCTGTCTGTTGCTCAAGTTCGCTGGCGTCTCGCTCCTTCTTGCCTTCCTTGAACATGGTCTCGCGAAGCTTACGCTCACTTGACTCTCTGACCTTCTCCTTAAGCTGATCCATAGTACGGATTTCAGGGTCATGAGTCTGCTTCTCAAACTGACACTGCTGGATTCTGGTCTTGGAGAAGTATCCAACGCTCCACTCCAGCTTTCCGGGCATACCATCACCCGATTTCAGGGCCCTGAAACCATCTTCTCGATGTGACATTTTTCCATTAGACTTATCGTCCTTCATCAGTTCCTTGATGGGAACTTCAATTCGGCCGAGGTCGTCGTCCGCCGTCAACCTATCGGAGTCCCACAACTGAACACGAAGTCGCTCGTCGATGTTAAGCTCCTGTGGTGTCACAAGAACAAAACAAGTTTCATCCCAAACAGGCTCCATCTCGTTCTCCAGTACTCGTGTAGTCCACATCACCTTACCAAATTTGGCCCAGCCGACCGAGACGTACCCGTCTGAGCTTCCTTCTTTGATAAGTGGAATACCGGAATCACCCATCTTGAAGTCGTAGCCGCGCTTGATGTTGACGACCAGAACACCAACAGCATTGGTATCCTTCTTGAAATCATCGCCAGCAAGCATGTCCTTCAAGTCCAGGGTAAGGCTCTTGGGGGCAACGTATTCAGCCATGGCGGCATCAACGGCGGACTGAACGAAGTTGCTGATGAATGGCACGTCCATGATATTGATGGCATGTTTACTCAAGGGCACGCAGCTCAGATTAACCTTTGGCTGTCCAAGGAAGGTGAGTGTGCAAAGAGAGAAGAAGGGAGGATCTGGAGTAAGCTGGAGGCGCATGCGCATGGTACCAATCATACCTTGGAGATCGACCCAGACAGGAATTTTGAGGTTTCCAGGTAGATAAAATGCGAGGTATAGATGCATATCTTTGGTTCTCTCCTTGAGAGACTTGGACGAAGATCGAGTGCGGTAGGCAAATGCAACCTCGAGGTTGATAAAGTCTCCTTCCTCGGCCTCCATTCCGTCCTGGATCGTGGCACTGCTGTCACTATTCTCGCCGTCCTTCTCCTCAGTATCATTCTCACTTTGTTCCCTGGTCATGAGCTGTCCTTCTTCATCGACTGCCCGAGCTGCGGCTCCAGTAGGCAGCCATCTTATTCCAAGAATCCGCAGAGACTCACTTCCCTGACCGATATCCTCCACACTGACCATTCGAATCAACCTGGGAAGCGAAGCTTGCATGACATCCTCCAGGGTGTCTGCAAGACTGGCAAATAGATCGGGGTTGATCAGGGGCCAAACAGAACCGATCAGAGAGTTGAGCCAGACCGTGGTCTCAGTATCGTTCTTCTTAGATGCCTTTACAACGCCTCGTCGATGAGCATCCCAGACCTCATCTTCAAAAATATTGTTGACTTTTTTGGACATCCATTCTCGAACTGATACCACAAGAAACCATACAGCTCCCACAGTAGCTGCGGTTAGGATCAACCAGAGTGAAGCGCCAACGAATAATGAGGATTTAGTTTTGCCTCCCTGGAGAATACCCTCTCGGACGAGCCTTTCGATAGAAAATGCGCTGGCCACGATAGTAGCCACGCCAGCAAGCCCGAATGTGACACCACGCTTGCTGATGGATGAAAGCTCAAGGCGCAGAGCATCGAAATCGGGTGGTGGAAATAACTCACCCATGGCATCGTGACTTTGTTGAATATCTCGATGCTCATCGCGAAGCTGCTCGTCTGTCTTGTTCTTGTTTTCTGACCCTGTCGCTGTGCGTTGTGTTGTGCCAAAGGGGGGTTCATTAGTGTCTATCTCTTTAAGAGCTTCGTCTGTGAAATCGTGTATAGTGACAGGAAGATGAGTGACGGGGTCCGTAACTTCTCGCTCAGCTCTTTCTCTCTTGCTCTTCTTGATTTCTTTCCTCCGTTGTTTAGGATCTGATGATTGGGGACCAACTTGTGAAGTGTCTGTCATTTCTTCCCCATTGCCTTTCTCTTCACTGTCGTCCTTTTTACTATTATCATCCTTGTCATCCTCGACTGACTCTAGGTGGGGCCCAGCATCTTCTCTAGACTTTTGCTGAAATTGATAATCATTTGAGCCCGCAGCCTCTGACGGGTCGGGTTTTCCAACTGCGGCATCTTGACGTGCAGCTCTCTCTTCTCGATATTTGGAGATGGTTGGAATAGGATGTCTGGCGCTATATGGAGCTGTATAGCGACGGTGCTCCTCCGCGTCGTCTCTTCCAGACATGGCGGGTCGCGGGTAAGCTTGGAGCAGTCTTTTAAGGTAGTGACAGATTGGTGATATACAATTGGCAAGGACGCGGCGATCGTGAAGAGTCTTGGAGATGCAAGAGAAAAAGCTTAGTTGATAAGTTTCACGGAGAAGTTGAAAAGACCAAGAAAATTTTGGAACAAGGAGAAGAATGACAAGAACTAAGGCAGGCAGGTAGTTCAAAGGTTACTGTCAAGTTGAAGGAAGGTGCGATGGAAGGTGGTAAGTTACTACGTCATAAGCTAGCGGGCATGGATGATATGCCGAGCTTTCCTTCTTGGCGGAAGCATTTGTATACATAAGAATAAAAATAAATAGATCCACGATCGCTCAAGCAAGTATTTGTGGTTACTTTGAAGCTTGGCGAGTCAATGCTTGGTAGTGAAAATCTTAGCTTGGCTTAACTTAGGCTTGACGATGTTGACGCTCAGAGGCAGAATGCGGATTTTAGAGGCTAGGTAGCTAAACGTTGAGAAACTGTGCCACAGCCTAAGAGGCGTTAGCTGAAGTTTTAGTGCATTTGCTGTCGATTGTGTCGTGTGCGTGTGTCCGTCCTGTTTATGCCCGAATGCATTCACCGGCCGCTAATTCTGCCTCGATTAGTTTGTGTCTCTAATCAATCTGTCCTTCTTTGGCTTGCTCTCACATTCGCAAAGGAACAGGACTCGTACTGTTGGTCTCTTGGCATCGCACCAACACGTCAGCTTGCGGGGAGCTTGAACCAAGCTTGCCCTGGTGATTGGTGGGGTATCGAGATCGCCAAAGGCCAAAATCTTGTCATTGAATGGAATAGGGCTACCGATATAGCACTCGATGTTTATCTTGAGCCGTGTTGGTCAATTCTATGAGTTTCATCATGCCTTAAAAGCAGGTTTTGGTTTGCGACAGCACCACGCAAGACATAAAAAGGACATGATGCTCCGTCCGTTGCAGTGATGAATTCATACTGACGATTCAGCTTTGGGGCCACTATGACTAGACGCATGTGCCTGTGGCTGTCATTCGGGCATTAGTTTAGCCTTATTACCGGATTATACAAGGTTGGTTGCTGGCAGGTATTTATTCTTGGTTCTCTCGTGGCATCGGCCCCACTTCTCCGGCACGGATACGGCGTCGGCCTGAGTGCTCCGGGACAGAGGATGACAAAGGCAGCCATGTCGCACTATATCGGAGTTTGGTGTTTTGGAAGTAGACAAATCGGACATTGGTGGTTATTAACCCCTAAGCAATGGAGATGTTTGAAGATGACAGTAGTCTAAATCGTGAGTGTTTCTGCTTCGATACACCTAATCGGTGCTACTAACACCAACAAGGCAATTGCTCAACAAAACTGTCGCACGATCAAAAGATCTCTCGTTCTTCAAGAGGTTATAGCAAATGATTTTGTGATGGCGGTTGGAGTGACAACCAAGTCTTGTGCGATGTGAAAGTGATGAGCGGTCTGCTTAGTGCACTCGCTAAGCAATCTGCGACAATAGCAGAAATCTTGGCTTTTTATTTCGAAACTCATCCGACGAACCTGAGGAGATGTGCATTATGGACGAGTAGAGGTTATCAGATGACAGTCGTTCGATTTCTTGGGGATTGATACAGCTGAGAACCGTGACGAGATCTAGCCGTGCATTCGTTAATCGAATGTTGGTTGGTTAGAAACTCTGTTGGTTGGTACATAGTGTCACCTTGTGTGAGCCGCGATCAATCAACCAACTACTAAAACCTGCTGATTTCCGAAAACTCGGTCGTCATAGTGAGTAGAGGATCAGAAACAATCGTGCGAGACAAGGGCCAAGAATAAGAATGTGCACTTGGATCGATTAGTCCCAAACTAGCGCCGTCACAGTGCATTACAAGTCGTTGGGAAGAGCCTGTCGTTGGCTGCATCTTGAGATTTTAAGCGCCCAGAGACTCGAACCCCAGGCGTCTCTTCAGGGTCCTCGTGTCGGTGACTGGTCCCGGGGACCGTTGGTGGCATTAGGTGCAGTGTTCCTAATTTAAGCGGCCAGTCAGACGCTATAGAACAGAATGCCCAGGCCTCTAATAGGCGCCGGGGGATCAATATTGTCCCCATGATGATGATGGTAGTGAGTTGTTTAACCACCTAGCACGCTGTGGTGGAGGTAACAGATCTGGAGTAAAAGCAGTAAAGTCCCCTGTTTCCTGCATTCGTTGAATCCTCCATTGATTGAAATATTTGAACCTCTTCTGCGACGTTTAACCTCCTTATTCAGACGCTATATCGACCGTCGCAGTAACAATAAGAAACAGCCCCGGTCTCAGCCTTGGCGCCCCCCGCGAAACACTCCCATCTCTAACCAAAAGAGTCTCCCCCGACGCCAATTGTCTCATCCCAACCACGAAACCCGCTACGGTTCTCCTCTGTAACGTTTCAACTTCCGCTGGTGAATTCGTAGCATCTCGGCATCCACATCTTCCGTACCCGATCTGGCAACTCGATACCTCCTTGTACCCGTTTAAACAGATCCCCAGCGCATCAGATTTCGGATCACGGTTCCTACTATAGCCTTGATATTCTTGGCCAAACCTGTCGACTGTCGATTTTTTCACTTTATGAACCTGGTCCTTCCTACGATCTCATCCGAACCTTCTTCATCTTTCTTTTCTCGGGTCGCTATTGTTACTCAGCGTCCTCGCCAACATTCTCTCAACCCCCGGGCTTCTCAGCCACGACTTTCGCTTCCTCTCGCTGCTGGATCAGTCTCTTATTCTGTTTTACTATTTAAGGGTTTTTGGATAATTTACTCGATATCACTCTCTCTTTATCGAGGGGAGATCCTCTATAGTCCTGTCGCCGGCCGACCTTGACTTTACTTAATTAACACTCAACACATACCGCAACGATGGGTTCGCATATCGGATTCCTCGAATTAATAAAGAAGCAGTTTACCGCTAGTAAACTCTTCTTCCACTTTCTTTTCTGGGGGTTTCACTGGGGTATTTTTGCCTATGGTTGGTAAGTTGAGAGAATAATCATGCACAAACTCATGGTTCATAACTGACTGATATAGGTGGAAGCAAGCCGCAGATGCCAGACTGGCAGGTCTTAACACACTCAAATTCTCAGTATGGATCTCACGAGGTGCTGGTCTAGTTCTCAGCGTCGACTGCATGCTTATCCTGCTCCCCGTATGTCGAACCATCATGCGTTGGGTTCGACCCAAGATTCGATTCATTCCACTCGACGAGAATCTCTGGATGCATCGCCAACTCGCCTACTCCATCCTCCTCTTCACTTGCCTTCACACAGGCGCTCACTACGTCAACTTCTATAACGTCGAGTTGACTCAGATCCGACCTGTCTTGGCTCTTCAGATTCATTATGCTCAGCCTGGTGGAATCACTGGTCATGTCATGCTTCTCTGCATACTGCTGATGTATACGACTGCTCACGCTCGCATCCGTCAGCAGTCATTCGAGACGTTCTGGTACACTCACCATCTCTTCATTCCGTTCTTCCTCGGTCTTTACACCCACACCGTTGGATGTTTTGTGCGTGACACACCTGACGCTATCTCACCATTCGCGGGTGACGAGTTCTGGGAGCACTGCATTGGTTATCTTGGATGGCGATGGGAGCTCTGGACTGGTGGTTTTTACCTTCTCGAGCGTCTCTGGCGTGAAGTTCGTGCTCGACGTGAGACCAAGATCACCCGAGTTGTCCGCCATCCTTATGATGTGGTTGAGATCCAGTTCAACAAGCCTTCTTTCAAGTACAAGGCTGGTCAGTGGCTGTTCCTCCAGGTGCCTGGGCTTTCCAAGTACCAGTGGCATCCTTTTACCATCACTTCGTGCCCCTTTGACCCTTATGTGTCTGTCCACGTTCGCCAGGTTGGTGACTTCACCCGGGAGTTGGGTGATGCTCTCGGTGCTGGTGCTGCCCAGGCCAAGCTCTACGACGATGTTGACCCCATGGGTATGTACGAAGTTGCCCTTCAGAACGGTGATCAGATGCCGGCTCTCCGAATCGACGGCCCTTACGGTGCCCCGGCCGAAGATGTATTCGAGAACGAAATCGCTGTGCTTATCGGTACCGGTATTGGTGTGACTCCTTGGGCCTCTATTCTCAAGAACATCTGGCATCTCCGCAACTCACCCAACCCTCCCCGCCGACTTCGCCGTGTCGAGTTTATCTGGGTGTGCAAGGATACTGGTTCATTTGAGTGGTTCCAGACTCTCCTGTCCTCTCTAGAAGAGCAATCCAACGAAGCGGCACGCATGCCTGGAAGCTCGGGCGTCGAGTTCCTCAAGATTCACACCTATCTCACACAGAAGCTGGATATTGACACTGCTCAAAACATCGTACTCAACAGTGTCGGTGCTCAGATGGATCCTCTCACAGAACTACAATCACGAACAAACTTTGGTCGCCCTGATTTCCCTCGTCTGTTTACTACCATGCGAAACGGTATCTTGGACCGAACATACCTGAACGGCCTAGAGTCCCATATCAGGACGACAGTTGGTGTTTACTTCTGTGGTCCTTCATCAGCCGGTATGTTGCAACCTCCAATATTCACCCCGAGACAATGCTAACTCTATCTGTAGCTCGTGATATCAAGACGGCTTGTAAAGCGGCCACAGTTCCTGATGTGGATTTCCGATTCTGGAAGGAACACTTCTAAGCTCGTGATCGTTTTGGATAACTTCTTCTTAATTTCAGGATACCATCAAATACAATTTATTTGAATACACCAAAAGACAGCCTGAAGCCTTAATTTTCTAGCGGGTTGGAAACTTCTAAAATCCAAGAAACTTTACCCCTCGTACAAATTCCGCTTACCCAGAAAGGGGCCTCAAGCGCTCTCCTGTGTGATCTTCGCCTCTCGTGTATGAGGGTGAATGACTAATGTATCATCAATCAAAAGTGTCACACACGGATCAGTTAGTGCCGTGAAGGGTGGCGATAATAGCACCTATATGAACACATGTGACAGGGCTATGTTTCATAGTATCATCCTTGAGCATAATGTGTGATGGTATATATAGCTAGCCAGTATCCTAATTCAGCCTATGATATGCAACCCTATAGCTTAGCAACTATCCAATAGCTACCATGTTGCTACTTTAGTACACGTAGAATTGTTGTGTAAGTGGTAGAGTTTCTGCAGGCGCCGCCACACAAACCTCACCATCAGCCTCAACTGTATAACTCTCTGGATCAACGCGCATCTTGGGCTTCAGATCGTTGTGGCGCATCTCACTCTTGCCTATATTTCTGCAACCCTTGACAGCCTCAATACGGCTGCGTAGACCATATGAAGCGATAGCTCCTGTCTCGATGGACGCTGAGGAGA
This sequence comes from Fusarium foetens, assembly GCA_013623845.1. Taxonomy (NCBI): domain Eukaryota; kingdom Fungi; phylum Ascomycota; class Sordariomycetes; order Hypocreales; family Nectriaceae; genus Fusarium; species Fusarium foetens. The sequence goes on along the minus strand of JABFMM010001028.1, from coordinate 23,541 downwards.
CGAAGAGAATACTCGTAGAGGCGCAGTGTGGTGAGAACATCGGACGAGCAATGATGGGCTGAACTGTTGGGATGGAAGCGTTGGGATCACCCTGATACATAGTTAGTAACTCATCAAGTTGCAAAGTTCAGAGTTGGAAGAGAGTAGCATACCATCTGAGCATATGCGATATGCCCACCCTTGAGGACATGGCTGGGCTTGGTGCCAAACCACGCGGGATCCCAAAGAACAAGATCAGCAAACTTTCCAACCTCAATACTTCCAATGACATGTCCAAAGCCCTGAGCAATAGCCGGGTTGATAGTATACTTGCTGACATAGCGTTTTACACGCGCATTATCAGCCCCTGTGCCCTCATCCTCCGGCAGCCAACCCCTCTGCACCTTATTCTTATGCGCAGTATTCCATGTTCTTAAAACGACCTCTCCGCAACGGCCCATAGCCTGCGAGTCAGAGCTCATCATGCTAATAGCGCCTTTGTCGTGTAATACATCCTCAGCAGCAATAGTTTCAGCACGGATACGGCTCTCCGCGAAGGCTACATCCTCTGGGATGTTTTTGGACAAGTGATGGCAGACCATAAGCATATCGAGATGCTCATCGAGGGTGTTGCGTGTGAATGGTCTTGTAGGGTTGGTCGATGATGGCAGAACATTTTGATGCTCTACCACGGAGATGATATCGGGAGCATGGCCACCTCCTGCACCCTCTGTGTGATAAGTATGAATTGTGCGGTTCTTGAAAGCAGCGATTGTAGATTCGACAAAGCCAGACTCATTAAGTGTGTCAGTGTGAATAAGACATTGAATATCGAATTCATCACAAACACTGAGACAAGCGTCAATAGCAGCAGGAGTACAGCCCCAGTCCTCATGAAGCTTGAGACCACAAGCACCAGCATTGACCTGATCGCGCAGGCCCTCAGGAGAACTATCATTACCTTTACCAGTAATACCAATATTGATAGGAAGCTGATCACACGCTTGCAACATCTGACGCATGTAATGAGCACCAGGCGTACAAGTAGTTGCGTTCGTTCCAGCACTGTAACCACTGTCAGCCTCCAAGATAACACGATGAATGCACATTGGACAAACCTTGGACCTGTACCACCGCCAAGCATAGTGGTCACACCAGATGCAAGAGCTTCGGGTACTTGCTGAGGACAGATAAAGTGAATATGCGTGTCGATAGCGCCCGCGGTCACAATCTTTCCTTCGCCTGCTACGACATCTGTGCAGCTTCCGACTACCATGCCCTCTGTTACGCCATCCATAACGTCTGGGTTACCTGCTTTGCCGATACCAACGATCATGCCCTCTTTGACTCCGATATCTGCCTTATAGATACCCGTCCAGTCCACGATGAGAGCATTAGTCACCACGAGATCGAGGGTGTCGGCATCGTGTCGTCCAGTCGCTTGACCCATTCCCTCACGCAGTGTTTTGCCGCCACCGAATTTACATTCATCACCGTAGACAGTTTCGTCGCGCTCGACCTTGATCCAGAGATCTGTGCTGCCGAGTCGAACAAGGTCTCCAGTTGTAGGGCCAAACATAGTCGCATAAGACGCATGGTCCATCTGAAAAACTTCGATGTGAGCCATGTCGCCGGCAGGGTCTGGCTTGTGAGCGTATCCAGCTTCTTGCAATCGAGCGAGGATTTCGTCGGCGCGTGAGAGGTCAACAACTCCTGATGCAAGGTTGTTACCACCGCGGATAACACGGTTGCCACCAATCTCAACGAGGGTAACAGTCTTGGTATCTCCGGGCTCGAATCGTACTGATGTTCCAGCGGGAATATCGAGTCGATAGCCATAAGCACGAATACGGTCGAACTCAAGCTGTGGGTTGGTCTCGATGAAATGATAATGAGATCCAACTTGAATAGGTCTATCACCTGTACTCGTTACCTGAAGGCGAATTCTCTTTCTTCCTTCATTGAGGGTAATCTTCCTTGTCTTCACAGGAACAATAGCACCAGGCTGCTTATCGAGCTGATACTCCTCAGTAGCTGCCATGGGAAAGATACTGTTGTCTGGTACAGGGAGAAAACTTCCATATAGAGCTCTCCTCAAATCTCCATCATCTGAGCTGATGGGATTATGGACTGTGACGAGATATGTTCCTGATGGAAAGGTACCTTCGACTTGAATCTCGTGAAGAGTCGTGCAGACTGAGGGCAAGACGTGACGACGACCTAGCATCGTGGCGCCCAGTGCCATAAGGTCAGAGACAGTATGATTACCATCTCGAATGAGTTCATGGAGGTTATTGGCGATGAGGGCCTAAATTCATAGTGTTAGTTAAGTAAGGCAAGTTCCTGATTGACTCATATTTTCTCATATCGAGTTGATATCATACTCACCACAGCCTCAGAATGGTTCAGCTTGACTCCTCTCGCCAATCGTCTCTGAGCAAGCAATCCCAGCTGCGAGATGACTAGCTTGTCGATCTACAAAGTATGTTAGAGCTCTTTCATGTGCTATTCTCATGCTGCCCGCAACAACCCTGCAAAAGCAATGTCTCCAACCAACGGCATGACTCCGCAGACTGGGTCTCTTAGCCTTGGCGAATAAAGACGAACCTCTTTAGGTACCAGATGCATGTTTGCGATAATAGACCCTTTTTCTGGTTACTTATCAAGAGATCAAAGAATCTAAAGAGTGAGAGTGTGAGGAGGGGCCAAAAGTGTATGGTTAGTTACAGTCAGGTAAGGTAGCTATCTCGGCACGGAATAGCCGCATCAAGAGTAGCCTGACATTTTTACCTACAACGGGCTGGACTCTCTAGCTACAGTTACGGTGCTTCCCCCACTGTAACTTGAGATAACGGGCTTCTTGGGGTTGGTTTCATTGATAAGTCGAGGCCGATCGATTGGTCATTCACTTGCGCCCGTTGTTGGCATGGGTTTACATCATTCAACTCTTCTCACTCGATTATTGGTTCTCAACTTGTTGATTGTGTAAACCTTTATACATAGTCGATAACGCTTCAACAGAAAACTATAATTGGCTTGTAGTTTCGGAAGCAATCGAGTTGAAGGCCAGTTACGCCCTCAATGTAAATCTAGTCTCTTCAGTGGCTCCATTATCTCTTCATCATCGTATTCAGAGAGTAAATAACGACTAGTGGTATCCCGATTCTAGGTAGCATTAACTCATCGCCTGAACTCCATCATGTACCATCCAACGCCTTTGCACGAATCAAGTCTACCATAACAGTAGAAGAATCATACCTAGGGACCAGACCTAGGGGGACTCGGCCAAATAGGATTTCTAATCCTCCTCCACTTCCTCATCCCATTGCTCTTTTTCTTTGTTCATCAGTTCGCTCATATCTGCCGGCTTGAAAATCGAACTCTCTGGATCTGTAATTCTCGGAACCTTGCGTAGGCTTTCATCATCAAACACTGATCCTATTGTATCGATCCATCGCTTTCGTCGCTCCATGAGCGTCTTCGTGAGATCGCCGATGCCCGGACGAGCGGTACCCGCAGCGCCGCCCACAAAGTGACTGCCACCACCTGCACCTCCGGGACGCTTTGTCTTTTTGCTCTTGCCCATCGTGCGTGTGCGCTTCAGGTATGCAGCTTGCACTTGGCCGTCAAGATCCTCGAGGATGGTCTGATATTCCTGGTACGCCATACGTTCTCGTACAAGGTCCGTGAGACGAGCCTTGCGCGCACCGTTGATCAGCATCTGCTCCTTGAGGCGGTTTTGCAAAAGTCTCAATCTTGCTGCGACCTCGTCGTCAAAATGGCCATCGTACTCTGCTTCGAATCCATCAAGAGGAAGAAATCCAATGTGTCGGAGTTCCTGCTTGATGCGTTCATCAACCTGTGAATATTCCAATTTTGGATGAGAAGCTTTCTTCCAGGCCTCCGTTGATGACTCAGGCATAAAAGCTGCCGGCTGCTGGTTCGGTTTGTCATCAGAGGATGCGGGCTTATCTTCGACGTCTGCGTCGCCATTCATGCTAATATCTCCATTGGTGGTTCCGTTCGTCGTAGGCTTGTCGTCTGCTGATTGCGCGCGGGCTTCAGGTCGAAGCGTTTGCATTAAACGAGTCAACCAAGGGCCTACTGAAAGCTTGTCTGTCTCTCCGACATCATCGTCCATGTTGTCTATGCTTCCTCGTGGCTGGTTCGGAGGGAGTTTATCTCGCCCTTGTTGTGGTGTGTCGATCGACATTGCGCCGTCCTCCTCAGCCCATATCTCTGTATAGTGTCTCTTGCCACGCTTAGGCATGACGAAGGGTGTCACACGATCCCCTCGTTCTCGTAGAAAGGCTAGATCCTCTTCGGAAAATGGTCTGAAGAACGGCTCCACGTACGTCGAGAACGTAGAGAAGTTAATCTGACTGTTGGGCTTTGCATTGCTAAAATCCTTGTCGGGAGGATCGCCAGCAATAAGGTCGGCAAGATCTGATGGCGGGTATGTTGCAACTGAGTAGATCTCTTTGCGTTCTTCATCGGGCATTCCAGGATAGGTCGCTCGAATCTCGTAAATGGTGGGGTCAGGGAAGGTGGAAGGATCTTCGCCGAATGTCATAGCTTGGGGTTGTTCGCGACGAGGAGGCGCACCCTCGTCTTCAGAGCTTGACTCTTCTTCCTCTCCCTCTTTCTCTTCGGTCTTGGCCTTCTTGTCGACATCCATGGCCGATGGTGAGCCAGCATGTGTAGGTGACAAGGGCGAACTCGGATCGCGGTCGTGTTTACGGTTTTTCGAGTCTCGCATCGGTGACGAACGTTCTATAGGAAGTTAGTTCGGAACCCAATGTTTAGGTAATTAATTGCCGGTGCCAGCAACTGACAACCTCTGTGGCCAGACGGCTGCCTCAGGCTAAACACATATATCATGGAAAAACATACCGACATTGCCTTCCTGCGGCACAAGTGAATCGGGCTTCTTTCTTTTATGTTTGGGTCGTTTTCCTTCTTGTTCACCGTCGGCGCGATTGCTATAATCTTCAGATGGTCGCTTCTTGCGCTCATCTGCCAAGTGTCTCATCCCGCGATCGTAAAATGTCGAGCGCTTTTCCATAATATTTGATAAGCTTTTGAGTCGTTCAATCATGCCATCAAGGCTCTTTGAATCTGGAATGGTTGCATTTGAGGCGGATTGATCGACGATATCATCATAGGTAAGATTGCGAAAAAGGATGACTCTCGTGTTAAGATAGTCTGGATCGTAAAACTCCTGTGGTGGTAGACTAGCTGTCGTGACTGGAGCCGGCGTGGTGTTGCGGCTCTGCTTTGGTATGGCCGAGTTCTTCTTGCCAGTCCCTTTCTGACTCGGCCCTGGAGGCATGATCGCGGGTGTTGGAGAGTATAAATGAGCGTAGTTATTATGCGCTTGATTGGGGGTTTAGTTGCGCGTGATTTATCAGATAGAATCGAAGGTTGAGTGGAAGATTTTGATGATTATTGCGACAAGGGAACAATAACAGACAGTAACGACACGGCTCTAAAGCACGCGATCCTATTAAAGTGCGTCACGGTACAGGTTGGGCGTCGGTACGTACCTGCCCCTTGATGTTCTCAGCTGAGGGGAAACAGATGCCCCGGATGAGACCCTTGCACTTGGAAGAGCAGGCACGGAATATGTTTAGTTCCGCTCCTTTCCTTTCAAGAACTATCGGAAGCAAACAATTGAATGCAAGCATCTTTAATCGTGAAGTCTCTAATATAAGTACAAGTCACTGTCGCTAACGGCTCTTCTCCTGATCCTTACCTGGTATTCAATTCTTGATGTAAAGCACATACTGAGGTCAATCAACGACGCGACAACTCATTGGCACTCACATAAATGACGACTCTTTCTACAGTAATGATTCCAGAAATTAAATGACGAGAACCACGATTGATGCAAGAGCCGGACCACAGCAATCCGACTTCAAATACATACATCTTCTTCCAGAAATTCCATTGATTTGACTTATTCAAATACAGCAGCGAAAGGCACTATCTAACTGATTTCAGACACCCCTCGAGAGCGAGGAATTTGACTTGAAACCAAGGTGTCAAAAATTAACTAATCTATAGGCATACTAAGTTAGACCAACTTTACATAAGTCTTTTTGTCATTTAGGATAGAAGTCCTAAGCTTTCTTGCTACATAGACACATACATAGGTAAATACTACCTACGAAGACTTGGACCTCAAAGCCACCAAGTATTTCCGGGGTTTTAACCAAGTTAACTGCATTCTTGCCAGCAATATATTTTCACAACCAAGATCGCGTTGTCTGTCCTGCACTGGATAAATCATGCATAAAACACGCAATGACTCGCAGTGCAACCTTTCTATAGGTGCAAAGGAGTTGCACGTTCTTCGATAGCTCTTCTTACTCGCAGCAAACCAGAAGATAGCCCTCAACTTCCCTCAGAACTTGGACTTTGGAAAACAAGTTAATGGTGCTTCTGTCCTGTCGACAAACACCAACGCTCGAAGCATCAGCGTCACCTATTAGCAAGCCATTCATGTTCAAAGAATCCATGGACAATTAGTTTGGGCGAGAGCATGATAATTCGGAATTATTGTCATTACTTCCCAGAACGATTGATTCTTGTTCATACTCAGATCCAGCGACGTGGCCATTGCAGCCGATAACTCCCGCACAGTTCAATTGGCTTTTCTTCCTTGCAACACAAAATCTCTTGAATCGCATTCCAATTGTCTGGGTTCTCTCATTTATCCGTACGTCAGTGTTGATGGCCACATGTGGTTGGCTACCATCGTCTGATTGGTCGTTGCGATTCCCTTTTGGAACGACCCGACTAATACGAAAACACCAAGCACATCTAATCTGTGCAAATAACAGTTTACGGCACTTCGGTTTCTTTTCACCTGTTAAGATTCGTCTCTGATTTAAGGATGTTTGCTCTTGGAGTGAAGAGTCAATACAGCAATGTCTTGTTCATTGTGAGAGTCAACCTCTGTCATCACCACAACCCATGCTCGAGAAGCCTCGTCACCCTCGGCTCTTCAAGCCCATGATCGTCAACTATACTCAGTTGAAACCACTTGCTAACTATATACCCCACTCACACGCCACGAGCAAGAGTAACTACTCATAGCGAACGAAGGATGGCACATGTTTGCCGCCGCCGCAGCCTTGCAAGACCCTTGAAACTCTATCAACTCTGAACATGTGCTTCAGCTATTGGCTCCCACCTCCATCACCCACCTTATAGCTCATACCTAGAGTGAGCCCTGGCGGCGGGGTTATCGTGGCTATCTGGTGGGGTTGAGCAGATCAACAGGGACCTCCATACACATGAGCAAGTAGATTCGCGTTGAGCACATCGTGTGCGAGGCGTCAGAGCTGCCGACTACGTACAATGGCCGTTGTACCGAGACAATGTACCCGAATTGGTTTTCGAGCCAGGTCTCCTTGGTTGTCAACTCGCGTGCCTCGACCTATATATCCCTGGCTCGCCGTGTCCTTGTTGCTCGATTTTTCATCTGTCTTCAACTTGATCGTGTGAACAGCTTTCAACACTGCTTCAATAGCTCCCTTCTTTCAACACTCATTCTCTCATCATACAATGAGAGAGTATCATGGCTTCTCATGTAAGCCTGCACCATGTCCCCAACTCCAATGCCTGCTAATTAACATGCCAGGGTGGTAACATGTTGTCCTTGGCTAACGCTCAGTCTCTTCTGGCCGGCATCGTTGCTACTGCTCTCAGCACGCTCTGCCTCACCTCAATCTTCTCCAGTAAGAGTCAGGACGAAGCCCCGGGCCTGATTAAATCTTTCTTCCTTTTCTTCTACTCCTCCTTCATCAAACCCCACCAGGGCGGCAAAAAGGGCAATCAACAAGATGCCCTTGAGAGCTTCTACAAGAAGCAAGCCGGGGCTTATGATGCTACCCGAAAGGTCCTCCTCCGTGGACGTGAGGACATGCTGGCTCTTGTTGCCGCGCAGATCCAGGCAAAGCTGACGGACGATGCGCCTAAGAACGGCAACAAGAACAAGCGAATCTGGGTTGATGTGAGCTGCTATGACAACCATGTTGTTACAACAAATGACTGATATTTTATACAGATTGGCGGTGGCACTGGCTTCAACATTGAGGCCATGGGCGCATTCGTCGATGTCCCTACCTTCTTCTCGAGCGTATACCTCGTCGACTTCTCCCCTTCTCTCTGTGAAGTGGCACGAAAGCGATTTGAACGCCTTGGCTGGAAGAATGTCAAGGTTGTCTGTGAGGACGCTCGCAAGTTCCGTCTTGAGGATTATGAATCTGGGATGCCTTCAAAGCCGATTCCTCCTCGTTCCCCAGCTCTGAGCTACTTTGACAAGCCTCGCCCCGACTTCGGTGGAGCGGATTTGATCACTATGTCTTACAGCTTGTCCATGATTGTAAGTTCACTGTGTTTGATACTTAGATCGCACGCTGACATCCGGTAATAGCCCGACTACTATTCAGTCATTGACTCTGTGATTTCTCTTCTCTCACCCCAAGGTATCTTGGGAGTGGTCGACTTCTATGTTCAGAACCAGGTTGACTTTGCCTTCCGAAACTACACTGGTGGCCTCGTCGACCGTCACGTTAACTTCTTGTCCCGAAGCTTTTGGCGCTCTTGGTTCGATCTTGACCGGGTTGGTCTTGAGCCTAGTCGCCGAGACTACCTCGAGTACAAGTTTGGTACTGTCCTCAATGTGAACACGCGCAACAAGGGCCTCGGAGCTATTCCCTACTACATCTGGCTCGGATGCCACAAGAAGCCTTTCTCGTCGTCTAGTCTTCCCCACGAGATTGTTGAACGCATTGACGCCCTGGTTACAGAGTCCCCTTATCTGTACCCCGCCAACCACGGAGATGCCTTGACTCGAGCCATCGAAAGGTCCGCTCCTGAGATTCGATCCAAGGCGTTCCTCACTGCTGTTCAGAACCTCTCGTCCAATCTCCCTCTTCCTTCGTTCTTCTACCAGAACCATCACTGGCGCATCTATTACGATGAGCAGCTCCCCAAGCATACTCAGTTCAAGGACGAGTACATCTATGCTTTCACTTGGGAGGACACTCGTGTTGATGAGCGCCTCTTGAAGCTCGGTGCTGATGACAAGGTCCTGGCCATTACTTCTGCTGGTGACAACATTCTCTCGTATCTCCTTCAAAGCCCTGCCCGTGTTCATGCTGTCGACTTGAACCCCACCCAGAACCACCTGCTCGAACTCAAGGCTGCTTCTTACACTGCCCTCCCATATGAGGATTTCTGGAAGATCTTTGGAGACGGAAAGCATCCTCACTTCCGTGAGTTGCTCATCACCAAACTCTCTCCTCATCTTTCTGGCCGCGCATTCCAGTACTGGCTCAAGAACGTCCATGTCTTCCAGAACAGCAGTGGTTACGGTCTTTACGATACCGGAGGTTCTCGCCACGCTATCCGTGTCTTCCGTTGGATTGCCCGGGTCTTTGGTCTGCAGAAGGCTGTGAAGCAGCTCCTTGAGGCGAAGACTCTGAATGAGCAGCGAGAGATCTGGCGACGAAAGATCCGCCCCGCTCTTCTCTCTAAGCTTGTCTGTAATCTGGTTGTCTCTCAGGAGAGCTTCCTCTGGGCTGCTCTTGGTGTTCCTAAGAACCAGCTGGCCATGATTGAGGCTGATCACGCCGAGTCGGACCTCGTGAAGGGCCCCAAGCCTGCCGCCAAGAACACTCGCTCTCATGCTATTTGGCACTACATGGTCAACACTCTTGACCCTGTCGCTGAGGAGACTCACATAGCTGCTGATAACCCTTACTACTATGTTTGCATGGATGGCAAGTTCTCTCCCAAGTGTCACCCTGATTATCTCAGCCCCAGGGCCCACGCCAAACTCTCTCGCCCCAATGCTCTTGATGGTCTCCGTATTCATACTGATGAGCTCGAGGAGGTCATTGCACGCATCACCCCCGGTACTCTGACTGTTGCCGTCGTCATGGACAGCATGGACTGGTTCGACACTGGATCTCGGGCCGCTGCCGCCCAGATCACTAAGCTTAACCGAGCTTTGGCTATGGGTGGTCGTGTGCTGCTCCGTTCTTCGGCCTTGACCCCATGGTACATCAAAGAGTTTGAGGCTCATGGCTTCTCACCTAAGCGACATGGTGCTCGCCTCGATGGAGCTTGCATTGACCGTGTCAACATGTATGCTAGTTGCTGGATTTGCACCAAGTCGGAGAACTTGCCTCCTCCCACCCCCGAGATGGATCGTGCTGGAGGCTCTGAGATTACTTCTTTGACTATCTAACTCGGACAGCTGGATTGGACTGATATAAGGATTTGATATTGCGGAAATTAGTGCAGAACAGAATAACGAGCTTGAACAATAAAAATTGATATTGCGCAGCTGCTTCTTAGCCTTCATCCTGCTAGACTCTGAAAGCGTTGACAAAGCCTATAAATTTCACAAGCCAAAACGCGTTGGAAACCAGAAACCAGAACCTTAGGTTCGGAAGTAAAATAAAAGAGCCGTCTTATGTGAAATTGACGCAATCTTCGTTAACTCAAAGGAAATTTTTCTATACATGTGTCTGCAGTCACAAATCTGCGCGACCAGTAGTACTATCAACAGCATCCTTCATACCTTACACACGCCAATCAACGCTCAACCACTTTATGCCTTCCACACTCGTCGGACAGCCTCGGTGATACCAACGTCGTTGGTCTCAAACTCGTACAGTCCAACACCAACGAGGACAGTCGCAATGTTGAGGAGCCAGTTGAAGATCTTTCGGAGGCCGGGGTAGGTCCTTGAGGGAATGTAGTCGATGACGACCTGCTGGAAGCCCATGTGGGAGTGGAGGAGGAGAACACTGCAGAGGATGGCGTCGAGAGTAGGGTTGAGAGATCCAGCGGCGAAGGGAGCGACGGTCAAGGGGACGAGGCCGGCGGCGAGGAGACGCTCGAAGGTCCAGTGGTAAGAGCCGTGCGCGGCGTTGGGCTCGGGGATGGGAGCAGGGTCGTTGACTAGAGTATATGTTAGTTATTGAATCATGTGAAGCCGGTCAAGTTGCGACTCGGCTTCTGGGTGTATTCGTACCACCACCCTCGATGCGCTCTGTGAATACGTTAGCATATGGTCCTTATAATAAAGGTACTGGTACGCACGAGGTCCGGGAGGGAGAATAGCAGATCGTCGAGCAGTGTTGTGGAAAGCAGCGACACCCTTAAGCTGAGATCGGATGCTAGGCATAGGCATGAAGGTGGTTCGGGTCGCGGGGACAGCGGCCAATCGAGAAGCCATAGCGGTCTGCCTAAGCAGAGAGGAACGCGCAATTGAGGCCATTTTGAAGCGTTGAATGATCTATTCTTGTTGATGTTGTCGCGGCGCTCAATTGGTGGCTGCTTCGAAGGGCGTTAGTGGTTTAGAGGAAGAATTGAATTGATGATGTCGACCTCGATCAATTCGAACTGGCCCGGAACTGGATGTCCTACCATTGCCGAGGATCTCGAATTACCTCTTTCGTGATTGGCTCAAGGCGTCCCGAAGGTTTCCCTGTGGTGTGGATACCTCTGGCTGTCACGGAGCCAATAGCGCTGTTTCGTCATTGACATCTGTGATTGGTCAATATTTGAAGATCCTATCCGACGTCGCTTGGATTTTTTTGGGCTAACAGCTTCGAGCCCATGATGCCTAGATTTGTTTGAGTTGGAGAAGAGTTGGATCCTTAAGACGGTTTCTTTCTTTGTCATCCCATTGATTTCCAACTGAGCAATTGCTCAATCCGTCCACCATGGCGATCCATGCCGCCATCTCGAAACTTGGGCCCTCACGAACAACCATATATTCGAGATGCCTTAATGCACAACGGTCCCTCCAAGTTCGAAACGTTGCTACGACGTACCTCAAAAAGGTTGCAGAAGGCGAGGAAAGATGGAAAGAGAGGGCAGAAAAGATTCAGAATGGCGAGATTCCACACACATGGGATGTTCTTCAAGAACGAGGATATATCAAGGATGTGGCAGGGTATGCGACACTACCCATGATCCTCAACTCGACTATCTATCTAACTCATACATTAGATCCCCCGATAAGATCAAGGAGATTATGCGTGTCCGTAGAATAGGCTCCTACGTCGGTATCGATCCCACCGCCGACTCGATGCACGTCGGCCACTTGCTACCTCTAATGCCCATGTTCTGGATGTGGTTCCACGGTTATCCTGCTGTCACATTGATCGGTGGCTCGACTGCCCGTATTGGTGATCCTACCGACCGACTCGAGAGCCGAACGATTCTTTCCAATGCCGATATTTCCAAGAACATCACAAAGATTCACGTCCAATTGACGAAGTTATGGAAAAATGTCCACATATTAAAGCAGAAGTACGGATATGAGGAGGACTGGGCTGCCACACATCGGTTGTTGAACAACAACATGTGGCTAGGGAACCTTACTCTTTATGATTTTGCCAAGAGGATAGCCAGACATACAAGAATCGGACCTATGCTGGCAAGGGATACGTGAGTAACCCTCAAACCCAGAAACTGCCATTCAAGTGCTAATAAAGACTTGTAGTGTTAAGCGAAAGATGACTGAAGGAGACGGTATGTCTCTCGGCGAGTTTATGTATCCTCTTCTTCAAGGGTGGGATTTCTGGCATATGTACAGCAAACTTGGCATTCAGATGCAGATTGGAGGCTCAGATCAGTATGGCAACATCACTGCTGGAATCGATGCCCTCAAGACCATTCGCGAGACCGAAGAGGCACCCCACCTGAAGATGCCTTCAACCTGGGATCATGAGCCAGTAGGTTTCACCGTGCCTTTATTAACAGATTCTGCCGGCAACAAGTTCGGTAAAAGTGCTGGCAATGCTATATGGTTGGATGAGTTCAAGACAACGGCATTCGACTTGTACGGTTATTTTGTTCGAAGGTCTGACGAGGAGGTTGAGAATTTGCTCAAGATGTTCACATTTATGCCTTTGGAGCAGATCTCCAAGCTCATGGAGGAGCACCGAGCAGCTCCCCAGGAGCGAAAGGCACAGCACACTTTGGCTTTCGAGGTTCTTTCACTTATTCACGGATCTCAGAAGGCTGTTCAGGAAGCCAAGCAGCACGAATTCCGATTTGGTACCAAGCTACCTCGTGGTATTGTCAACGAGCCCACTCCAGATACTGGCATCGTCACCGTCAACAATGCTCCAAGAAGCGATATTCAACTTCCCCGCTCCATCATGGGCATGTCGCCGGCAAAGATTCTCCACGCTGTTGGTCTCGCATCCAGCAGCAGTGAAGGTCAGCGTCTGCTCTCTGCACAAGGCGCCTATATCGCCGCGCAGCCTGGTCAGAAGAGGGGACTCGTCCCCGGCAATCTGTCCTGGACTCCCATGAAGGCTTGGTTCCCCGAAGAGACTGCCAAGTTCCTCATTGACGAGCGTATGCTCATCATGCGCAAGGGCAAGCACAACGTCCGAATCGTCGAGCTCATCAGCGATGAAGAGTGGAAGAAGAGCGGCCAGATCTACCCTGGCCAGCCCGGTACTGGTCTCCTGCGCAGAATGAAGGAGGAGCTGAAGAAAGAGATTGAAGCGAAGGGTAGGTCAGTATCAGACAAGGAGCTCACTGAAATTGCCACGAGGAAGAAAGACCAATTGAATGTTGCCAATAACTCAGATATTGAGCTGCCCAATAAGCACGATGTGCGCGAGAGGCGGGCTCGACTTACATGGGATAGGAGAGACAAATGAGGGGCTGCCTGCGCAGGATCGGCTTGTGTTTGCCGTGTAACATAACACTGTAGTATATTGTAATCTGCATGATACCATAGATATGATGTTAAATGTTAAAAAATGATGGGTATAAAAGTTTGAAACTGGATCTATCTATAAAAGACTGCCAGGTCCCCCTTTGGAACTGGCAACTTCTTGAGTTTCTCCATAATTTCACTGTCCGTCATGTTCTGCTCTGTGATAATTTGGTCAAAGTGGTGACAGCCATCCGTATACTTCTGCAGTGGATCTCCTCCTGGGACAGGCCGGCTTTGGCCAGAGGCTAAGGCGGCAAGATATTGCTTAGAGACGACGAATTTGTGAACGCGGTATATGCAACCTTTTATGACACCGAACTGAACAAATCTGCGAACGTCAACGAAGCGGAGGACCTCGAATCCCGTGTCTTGGTGCCCCTTGAGCCATTCCATGACGGATTTTCCAGGAGCAAAGGTGGACATGAGTTTGATAAGATGATAGTTGCTCACAAGGCCGCGTCCGTGAGATACATATGCAGCACACTCATCGACCATCCCGTCGACATTTCGGATAAAGTCATGGATCCCAGGCCGTGGAGCGTAGCATGCCGTGAAAAAGAACATGTCAAGAAGTAGAATAGTGTCGTAGTAGAGGAGATGGCGGAGTGCAGTTTTTGCTAGCTCAAGAGAGACAGAAGCAGCGTGAGCGATACGTCGAACATCAGAAACACCGTCGATGTGAGATATGACTTTCTGAAGGGTGAGATCCCAGGTCGGATCCATAATGTCCGAGAATTTGGCTTTTGGGACAGGGACATGCCAGCCTCGAACCCTAGGAGGATCCATGTGGTGAGGGAAGAGCTTCATGTTGATAGTATTGGCTTCGTCTGCAAATTCATTAGTATCAAGTCCGCTCCAGCTACAAAGTTAGCTTACCAACTGGAATCATGCACTCTCCATAATTGTCCAAATCCTCCTTAACAATCTCAAGCAAACTATCAATCGGTCTCCTCCCAGATCCTTTAGTGTCTGCATTTTGGCTCAGATACTCGTTCTGTTTTTCCATCTCAGAAAAGGTAGAGGCTAGACCACGAACGACGCGCTCATAAGGAACGTGATCGACATCAGCGTCGAGCACGAGGCCGAAGTTGAAGATGAACTCATTTCGAAGGTACTTGGTGTGAGGAATAACAACTGGGTATCCTAGGACAGTATACTTTCCGTCTGGTGTGTTGATGGTGAGATAGCGATTGCAGAAGGCTTGTCTAGGAATGATGTACTCATGGAGCACGTCGAAGTCGATGAGAGGGGATTTGGTTGAGCCTTCGACGGGGGTTATGCAGCCTGCGGGAGACTGTGCGACGATCTTGGGGCCTGAGGGGCATTAGAAATGATATATGAACTCATTGGCCTTTGACTATTTACCCTCTTGGGGGAAGAATCTGGCGTAAAAGATGCCTTGAATCATGATGAACTTGGGGTCATTATCTGGTATTAATCAGAGATGTTGAGATTGACTCTGACCATTCGCCGGTGTATGTATATATGAAAGAGATGGTATCTTTTCTTCTAGGCGATTCAGCTCATTCCATTTTGTCAATAATTTGAGCGCATCATATTGAAGCTTCAGATGAGAGTTGAAGATGGTTTAGTAAAGCTATGTTCGCAGTTCAACTCAATTGAGATCAAGACCAACGCCCCACGCTAGTGGTTACCCTGTATCAACCCAAGGCCCTCGTAAAAAGTGTAGTGTGGTGTGTTCATTAACGAACGTCAAGATGAGTATAATTAATTGAGATCTCCTGCCAAAGTCTTCTCGACATCATCTAACTAATCTCAATTTTTCGGAACATTGCGCTGTTTAAGCCTTTTTGAACAAACGGAACCGAATACCTGCGAGAGTGAGATGGGTGCTTGAATCATGGTTTATATGCAGCCTAAAGCCACAAGTGTCACCCATGAGGCCCAAGGGAGGTATGAAAAGGGGAATAATTTTAATACATGACGTCCGCCTTTTCGGTTAAAGAGGTTGAGAAGAGGTCTAGTCCGTATCTCCCGGAAATGATGTTGACTTCGCCGTGATTACTGGAATCTGGCTACAGAAGATGATGGACAGTGGTGGAACAAGATGTTATGTGTTCATATGCTTGAGAGAGAACCCTTCAAGAGAAATGATCCTGTCTCATAAAAGTCTTTTGATACATATCGTAACTCACATGAAAAGTCTCTATTTACAGAATATTTCTTTTTATAACTTCTCCAAATCCTGTCCTGATTAATCGACTCTACCATTCATTCTATTTGATAATTATCCAGAGCGTGTCATTGGCAGTAAAAGTTGCCCCACGTCACTACCGACTGACAATACCACCTGAGCCTGCCCCAACCCGAGCCCGGGCTGCCTGCGCCTGCATCTGCAGTTGATCCAATTGAGTAACTCAGCACTTACCGTATGGGACTGGGCCCTGACGTTTAGTCTACCCTCCACTTCTTCTCAAGGCTTCGCTCGATTTACCTGCTTACAACTTCGCCTTCAACATCGTCTTAGCCCAAGACCATACCTTTCCTCCCAACATCCCCAGACAATAAACTATTCCTATTTAACAATAACAGCATATTTGGGCACAGCTCTCGAGATCACTCATTGTTACTTCTGCACTCAAGAGCTCCCTCCCCGCTCTTGTTCCATCCTCACCCCCCCCGCTATCGCTATTCAACCCCCTCGTTGCGCCGCGCCACGCCATATCGCCAGTTTACACAATGGCCGACAACCCCGAGCCGAGCGCTGACTCTCAGATCACCTTCAAGGTGAAGACTTCCTCAGACAGCACGCATAGCATCACTATCAACGATACAGCAACTGTCCTCGACCTCAAGACTAAGCTCGCGGGAGAGGACTTTGAGAACATTCCCGTTGAACGACAGCGCCTAATCTACTCTGGCCGAGTCATGAAGAACGATGATGCTCTGAGCACTTACAAGATTAAGCACAACAACACAATCCACATGGTCAAGAGCGCTGCCAGCAATCAGCAGCCGAACCAAACTCCCACCGCCAACACCTCCACATCGACTCCCGCCCCTACCAACATGGCTTCAGGCACAGCCAACCAACCTTTTGCCAACTTGACTGGTGCTCGATATGCTGGGTTTGGAAATGGCCTTCCCGGGCTTGACATGTTTGGGCCCGACGGTGGTGTACGTACGAACGATGCACTGTGGATGTCGACTGTTGCTGACACATACTCTTAGATGGGCGCTCCTATGGACGAGGCACGAATTCAACGACTCATGTCCGATCCCAACGTTCAACAATCAATGAACGAGGCTCTCAACAATCCCGATTTTATCAACATGCTGATCGATTCGAACCCTATGCTTCGAAATCTTCCCAACGCCCGAGAAATCATCACATCACCATTTATGCGACAGATGATGAGCAGCCCCGAGATGATGAGCCAGGCTATGCGTATGCAGCGAAGCATGCAAGGAGGAGAGGCTGGAGCTTTCCCAGCTCCTGGTGCTACTGATACCACACCCCAGGGCGCAGCCAGCGGAGGAAATGCGCAGGGTCAACAAGGCCAGGCAAACCCTTTCGCCAACCCATTTCTCTCAGGCATGATGGGAGGCCAACAGGGAGGCAACGCCCCTGACATGGCTCAGCTGATGCAGCAGCTCCAGGGACTTCGCTCACTGTACGGAGACGTCGGCCAGGGACAGACAGCGACGGGACAGACGGGACAGACTGGCACAGGGAACACACCCAGCCAAGGAGCGACGGACAGTTCGGCCGATGCGCAAACTTCTGGAACAACGCCCAGCCAAGGTGGTGCGCAGCAGGGCTCAACCACTAGCCCACCTCCCGCGAACCCATTCGCTGCGCTCTTCCCTCCTCCCGGAGCTGGCGCCCAGCCCAACAACCCCTTTGGTATGAACCCCGAGATGATGCAGCAGATGATGCAAATGCTCGGTGGTGGTGGATTGGACTCGGCTCCTGCGGCTCCTGCTGATAACCGACCTCCGGAAGAGCGCTACGCTGAGCAATTGCGTCAGCTTAATGACATGGGTTTCTTTGACTTTGACCGCAATGTTGCGGCGCTGCGTCGGAGTGGTGGAAGTGTTCAGGGTGCCATTGAGCATTTGCTCAGCGGACCTTGAACGACAGGCCCAGCGTGGAGAGTTTGGGGGTAGAATCCAGTGTTTGCCCACTTCAGTTGGGAGGGGCATTTGAGTCAAGACTGGCCAGACGAGCTGAGCAATACAGGTTGATTGGGGAGATATCCTCTAGGTGAAGCATGGTGTGGCCATAAATATCAGGTTTGGAACAGAGAGTATTTCGAACTTCAACGACAACTTGTTTTAATGTGATTTGTAATTAGCCATGACTCTGATTATAGCTTAACTCATGAAGCTGGAGTGCTAATAGGGACATCATGGATTTTGATGTAATCATATTGGTGTCGTCCACTATACAAGTTGACAATTAGCTAAAGTAGGAGCCGATCGCCGGGGGAAGATGCCTCGGCTCATGGATCTCTTCCCCGCGTAACCCCAGACTCTGGCCGCGACAAGGTAACCGACGTCAGCTATTAAATCTGTTCTTTTTCTTTTTCTTTTGCGACATCTCTGATCTCTCCTCCACTTGTCACGTAAACTATATATTGCGATTTCTTAGTCAACTCTTGATCACCTCCAATTACTTACGTGACGGAACTTCACTCACAATACCCAGCCAAACACATATCAACAACCATATCCATCATGCGCGGCATCCAAATCACAGAATACCTCAAGGTGAGCTTCCAATGTCACCAATCGCTTCCATCGAATACACTAACAAACTCAAAAGGGTCCTGAACAGCTCAAGGTCTCAGATCTTCCCGATCCTGAGCCCACAGACGATGAATATCTCATCCAAGTCCACGCCGCCGCCGCCAACTTCTTCGATATCTTACAAATCCAAGGAAAATATCAAAACCAACCTCGTAAGCCCATCCCCATGAGCACTCACTCACAGAATACTAATCCTACATAGCTTTTCCCTGGATCGCCGGCGCCGAATTCGCAGGTACCGTCATCGCCACACCCAAGGATAGCTCCAACCCCAAGTTTCCTGTTGGATCCCGAGTCTTTGGCGCATCCCAGGGCGCCTTCGCGACAAAGATCAAGGCGATAGAAGATACACTCCTGCCTGTTCCCGATGGCTGGTCGTTCAAGGAGGCGGCTGGTCTGTTTGTTACTGCGCCTACAAGTTATGGCGCTTTGGTTGTGAGAGCGGGTATCAAGAAGGGCGATTACGTACTTGTCCATGCTGCAGCTGGTGGTGTTGGTCTTGCAGCCGTTCAAGGTATGGGATTCTCTGAATTTGTGATGAGACGAGAACTGACATAAAATAGTGGCCAAGGCTTTTGGCGCGACTGTTATTGCGACAGCCTCTACACAGCATAAGCTCGACATTGCAAAGTCGTATGGCGCCGACCATGTTATCTCTTACAACGACGCTACATGGCCCGCTAAGGTCAAGGCTCTGACCCCCGACTCTCGCGGCGTCGACATCGTCTACGACCCCGTTGGTTTAATTGATCTCTCCACGAAGTGCACAGCCTGGAACGGCCGAATTCTCGTCATCGGTTTCGCTGCTGGCAAGATCGAAAAGGTGGCCATGAACAAGGTTCTCCTTAAGAACATCTCTATTGTTGGACTTCACTGGGGTGCTTATTCTATCCATGAGAGGGAGACGATACCCAAGGTGTGGAATGGCATCATGGATCTTGTTAAGCAGGGTAAGCTCAGGGGTACTGAGTATACGGATGAGGAGTTTGTTGGTCTTGAGAGGACTGGAGCTGCTTTGAAGGCTCTTGGTGGCCGGGGGACTTGGGGTAAGGTTGTCATTAAGATACCTGAGGAGGGACAGAGCAAGCTATAAATGGCGGCCGTATGCAATATTTGACCGAAGGAATAGATTTATGTTACTGGTTATTCAATTCACTGAGTCAACAATAATTGAGAGAGGATTTCATCGCAAGCTTCAGCCTTTGGTACGAAACCGTTAACAATGGTCTAATCTTATTGTAAATCCATCCCTGGTGTATCATTTCCCAATTCATCATCGTGATCTTCTCCTACTCTAATACCATGTCCGATGATATTATCTTACTGCTGCTGCTGCTGTTGTTGCTGAACACCGGAAGCCATTTGCTGAAACTTGTCCAGCACCTCTTTATCTACATTAACAGCCCACTGCTCCTGGAAGGCTTGCTCACCCCCAACCCTGTTCACTAAATCCTGCAAGCGCATCTTGACAAAATCGAAGGCGTGAACTGTATGAATGGGATCTTTGGCTTCCATATTGCGTTCCGCAATGATCTTGGGGGTATCATATTCGGTGGTCTCCAAAGGACCCCATATCAGAGTATCAGTGCCATTGGCCACGCCGTCTTGGAGATCGGAAATCACGTTAATCCACATGTCGAAGTAGTCTTGGAGTTTGCTCAACACAAGCTCTTGGACAGGTGACGACAATTCCAGTAATCTTGTCAAGCCAAGAAGATAGAGTTTCTGCCGCTCAATGTGGTCCATACTTGACATATGTGAGAACCACTCAGATGATAGCCAGGCCCAGACCTGATCAAGTGAACCCATATTGGTCAGCATCTGACTGAAGAGTGTGGGTTCAGCGAGAGCCAATCGTCCTAGAATGGCAAAGTAATCTGTCTCAGTGATAGTACTGAGTTTGCTGACCTTTCGGTTAGGACCTGTGGTCTGATGTGATTCCCAAGCGTCATGTAGGTTTCCGAGGATTTTGTTCATAAAGCCGATTTCAACCATATCCTGTAGGATAACTGAAACGCCGGTCGAGCCGCCAAGCTCTACAGCGGCCCGGATAAAATTCTCAATGCAGCTAGTACCCATACGAACTTGTTCTCGGCTCTTTGAATCTAATATATTAGACAAGGCGCTCAATGTCGGGCGACGCAGGCGGTCTTCTAGCATAGAAGCAGGAGCAAGAAGGATATAAGACTCAACAGCTGTTAGAGCCAGTGAGGCCGTCTCACTATCATACTCGAGTAGTGGCAGAGCAAGTTCTGCAATGTTTATCAACTCAGGAGCCAGGGGAGCATAGCTCTGCATGAGGATATTATTCCACAATTCCAAAGACTCATCAATTAAATGGAGGTGTAGGTCTGATCCTCGACGGGCTGCTTCAGAGAGGAGTGGCAGCATGAAATGCTGATATCGTTGTGAATCGGGGCCCATGCTCATAACCAGGGCTGCGAAAATTGACGTTACCGCTTGTTTGATCATGTACTCTTCAGCCCCCGAGTTCTCCCAAACCGTAGGAAGAGCCGACATGAGCTGGTCTCCAAACTGGGATACTTGCTCTTCCATTCGTGTAACCAGGATTCTAATGGACTCAAGGATAGCCAACTTAGTCTCATCGACATCAACACTTTGAACGAGGTTGATGAGCTGCGATAAAACATCAGAAGTGTATGGCAGGAAAGCGTCCACATTAAAGTCAAGCTCATCAGCGATCCATCGTAGTTGTCGGGCAGCTGTAATTCTGACAACCACATCATTGGTCTCATCCTCAGGGTTGAGGAAATGCCGGTAGATTTGGTAGACAATCGGCCTACTTGAGTCATCGAGCTTGATAGGAGCCCACTGACTCACAAGGATGGCGATTCGTCGTCGCAGTACCTTGCAGAGGCCGCCTTGTAGACGTGCGTCATTGACAATCGTTGAAGCCAGAACGGCATCGAAGTCAAACACATGATGAACATGGGCAGCAGCGAGGCCCATTGCAGTATACACTGCCTCTTTGGTAGCAATATCGGCCTGGGGATCTTGTGCTGTCTGGAAATAAGACAACAGGGGAGGGACTAGCAAGTCCTTGTAGTTTGTGAGAAGATCGAGGAACAGCTTTTCAGCACATGGCCTTACTTCCCACTCATAAGCGTTTCCTTCGCTCTGTTCCTGTTGCTCCCACTCCTCTGGATCTTCCTCCCAACCTTCAAGATCCGACTTACGGAAGACAAAAAGATGGGTGATGATGGAGTTAACAATTTGAATGACGAGATCGGGTTTCAAAAGTTCCGATTTGATCAGGTTCTTAGCCTTTTCTTGCTCGGCCTTTGTTTCTGGGCTTCGCCATCTAAAAGTCTGGACATGCTGGAACCCTATTCGAACGCATGACCTCAGAAGGAGAAGTCCCTTGAGCGCCAGTCTTTCTAGTACGGGGCCCTCGACCTTGGATTTTGCAGATCCGGTCTCTGATGGGCCTTGTCTGATACCGCCAGACTTGTCGAATACCTCTGCAAACTTGGCAACCAGCTCCCAATATGATTGCACCAATGGGATGGAGTTGGGAAGAAACACAAAGCTGGCGGCATGCTGCTCAGCCATGTCAATGTGCAGCTTGGTAAATTGGAGCAAGTGCTTGCCAACAACTTCTTGATAATTTGGTGGGACTGCCGAGTCATGACTAACAAGGTTGAGGAGCTGCCCGAACTGATTCTGTGACAAAGTCCAGAATTGCTCAACGGTGTTGTCACTGTGGGGGCGTTCGTAGCCCATAATAACAAGCCGACGAAGGACTCGAAGAGCAAGTAAGCTGTTGAGCATAGCCAGGTTGACTTCCTCCTGACCTCCAGGCCCACCGGTAAGGAAGCCCATCCATGCCTGGGACTTTTCTGAGTAGACTTCGCTTAGAACGTGAACGATCTCAGGGGTGACTGATTGTAGAGCGGTCTGGTTCTTTCGCATTCGTGCGGTTCCCAGTTCCTTTACCACTCGTAGTAGAATTTCGAGGATGCCATGAAGATGTCTCTGGTTACCATTTCGCGATGAACGGAGGAGCTCGATAATATTGCCCATAGCATCTGGCCATTCACCAGGATAATCGATTCTAACGATCTTCGCGACCACCAGAGCATTGTGTAGAGCAAGGTTGGTGTGCTCTTCCTCGATAGAACCTTGGAACAGTCGCGAGCGTATCAAGCTCTTCTCGTCTGGTTTTATACTGTTCTTGACATGGTTAAACAACCGCCAATAGCGGTCAATACCATTCTTGAGCTGAATGATGGCGAGAAATCGAACTTCGTAGGCGAGGGACTTGTCGAGGTAGACAGCCTGCCAGATTGTTAGTACCTGGAAAAGAGTCTCGATCTCGAGCATAGGCTCACCTGCAACGAAGAATAGTAGCCTGGTTGGAGCTCCCATGATGTTAGTTGTTGCCCTGCCGTTTGACGCTGCGCATAGTCAGTTGAAGTGGCTGACTGCAGTGTCTGGTAAAGCGACTGCAAAGACAGCGGGTTCGCATCGCCTGGGACTTCGATAGCAAAGCTCATGGTGAGAGCCAGCAGCGGCTTATGTCTGTGGGAGCCGCAGGATTAGTTAGGACTTGAAAGGCTAAAGACGGTAATAGAGAAATAAGAGAGCGAGAGCCTCGTTGTGTGAGTGCGAAGAGAAATAACGGTATGAAGAAGAGTAGTGAATTTTGGCTAGTCGAGATGCTCACGCAGTTGCTCTGTTTGTATGGATGGCGGGGTTCCATTAGGTTGTTAGCGTTGGGGAGGGGTCACACAAAGACCCAAAGACCCATGGCACAATGTCCATAACCACTATAGAACAGAGGGACTGTACATTCAGCCTATGATCTCACCTTTCATATATGGAATTACATATGATCTGACCTACCTGAGTTTGACCTGCCAATCTATCAGCATGATTGTGTTCTTTATAAGTTTATATGCAGATACATCGCCCTTTATCATATTGTTAACCGCTACACGAGCTGGACATGTCCACCGACTGCCGATATGCGATAGCTGACCGCTAAGAATAGCGGCCCG